>JAPYZC010001758.1:3000-24714 GCA_030522665.1 Ichneumoninae sp. A BG-2022a | reverse complement strand
AGAAAAAAATCTGAAAAAATTGTAGCATATAAAAGGTGCTGAAAAGATTGTTTGTGCATAATAATAATTTCAGAATGTTCATAACAAATTACTGAAAAACAAAATTGTGCAACAAATTACCTGGCAACCAAATTTTTTTTGTTACGAAAATGATTTGTTAATTTGTCTGAATACGTATGAATTTTTTCAGAATTTTATCTAATACTTGAAAATTACGATTTTAAACAAATTTTAACATGAAGGAAACAAATAACATTTTGGGATCAATATTATGGACGAACAATCTTATCAGCATCTTCCATATGCTCGATTTGTTCAGATTTTTATCCGATCGAGAAGTGTTTGTAATTCTCTTTTATTCCTCTCAAACTTAGGCGGCGTCAGTCATTGCGCTAGTAATACCTTAACGGCGACGACGGCTGCTCGGTAATAAAAATATCAACCTTCTAATGGCATAGAGTCCAAAAAATAAACGGACTCGGAAAATGCCGCTTTTGTTTCCGCGTCCGTCTAACAAATTGGCTCTTAAACTCTTCTGAGTACGTTGTCCATCGGATTAGCAACACCTCTTTAAATACAAAAGTAATATTCTTAAAATAAAAATAATTTTTAATAATAATAATAATAATAATAATAACCCAACGTTAAAAATTGGTCGTTTCAAAAGAAACAAAATACAGTTTTCCAATGTCGACAAGGTTCGACTCGGCAAAAGAAATAAAAATATGTCCAACCTTTACGACCCGACATTTATCGAGAACGACGGGTGCTCGATTATAAAAATATCATCCGTCTAATGGGATAAGACAACAAATAAACTGACTCGCTACATTCTGTTATTATTTCCTCGTCCGTCTGACAAATTTTGTGGCTCTTAAACTCTTTGAAGCATATTAAAATAGAAATAGAATCGAAGAATAGAAGAAAAATAGAAATAGAATAAAATAAAATAGAAATAAAATAGAAAAAAATATAAATAAAATAGAAATAAAAATCATTTCTTAAAATAAAAATGATTTTTTTTTAAATGGATCATTCACCGTAAAAGCAACGGATCTCGTTAAAATTGAAACCCGTAAACGATGTCATGGGAGGAACATTGGTGGTTTCCGTGAGTACCAAAAACATTTCAGTCCGGCGTAACCGACGCTAAACTCCGGTCATTTAATTAATTAAATTAACGCCACTGCCGTCTTCTCGGAGCTCGCAACTTCTCTTATGACACATTATAGTGCACATCGTTGTCCGCACGGAATATCGCTAAAATTGAAACCAGTCACTGATTTCCTCCTCGACACGTTGCTCGTTTCGGTCGACACCAAAAATATTTCAGTCCGACGTAACCGACTATAAACTCCGGTCATTTAATTAATTTAATTAACAACCCTCCGCCGTCTCCTCGGAGCTTCCAACTTCTACGAGACATTATAGTGCATATCGTTGTCCGTACGGAATATTAGTTCACAGCTGGGCACTTATCGTCAACGACACCCTCGACAAACGGAATTCACACGGACATTCGCATAGCTCGCAGCAATGTCGTGCAGTTCATTTTGCTTCGAGAGTTCAGATACGTGACCGTCCGCCTTATTATACTAAACGCCGATTCCCGCACCGTCGTTATGTTATGCGCAATCCATTTACTTTCGACGAGAAACAGTACATTTCGTATACGTGCTTCGTTAAAGGAGACACAAATCGCACCCACCGTCCTGCGGCGAACAAACTATCGCTCACAAAGTGATGGTCGTACAGTGAGAAACGGAAGGCGAAACCGTCCACGGGACTCTCTGGAGGCGTCCATAGGCATACCTATCGCTTTGCCTCTCGAAAAGTTCAGTGGCAACTGCGGTACACGGTCCTGTCGAGCCACAACCGAGAAAAGCGGTCGGGAAAATACCTATATGGGGCATTCCGTGCCAAGTGCAGTGACACTTATGTACTTTTTTTTATTACGAATGTTTGGAATAGCCCGAAACAACAATCTAACAGAGCGACGTTATGTATTTTAAAGAATCTACAATATTAATTTTTTTGTAGCCTTCATAAACATTTACACTGTAAAAAATGTCTGCATCGAAATTAATGTACTTGTATTGGAAGCTTTTATGCATAACCCAGTATATTAAATTTAATATACAAATGTTGTGTAAAATGAATGTACGGTAAATAAAAAATAATAAAAAAGTGGTATTTTTACTAAAAGTACTTCAATAGTACTAAATGTATTTAAAAATTACATTAAAACTACTGTAATTTTACATAATATTTGTGCATTAAATTTAATATACCGGTTTATGCATAAAAGCTTCCAATATCGGTACATTATATTTACAATTTTTTTTACCAGTGTATGTTTTTTATTTTTATTTTATGTTAATAATTTCTGGAAGCTACATTATAAGAGTACGATATTACGTAAAAAAATCGATGATATTAATTTTCTTGTAGCACCCTACTTGTTAAAAATGAAACAGGTATGATAATGTACGAGGGGATATGAAATTTTTCAAAATTAATGAACCGTGCACAGCAACTTTACAAACATCTCGTTGAATTTTTATACATTTGCATTGTGAATTCCAAAAAGCATATGCGTTTGGAATTTAAAAAGCAGGGTTCATTCATTTTCAAGAAAATCTTTTTTTACCGTATGCCGGCTCGGCCCGATTGGCGTGGAATGACCCGTGTACACCTGTAGCGTATTATACCAACTATGATAGAGCGCGAGGTTGCGACTGGCGCAAGGTTTTTCACCGAACCACCAACGACGCAGCAGTGGTAACAACCCCGGTGGGCACCCCTTGCCACCCCACACTGCACGGTGTCTGTTTCTCTTTCAGCAACTTCTGCTTTTCCTCTTCTCGTGCGTAAACGAGTATGTGAAATTGCTATAGTTCTTGCCGAACTCTGTGCCTTCCATCCTCTCTCTTTCTTGGTTTATCTCGGGTATTTTCAACATCACGGAAAGCTACTGCGACGGGCACTCTTATAAAGAAAAGGCCGTTCTCTTCGGGCAGACGGAAGCCCGGGGGCGGTCCGCCCATATAAACGGAACCCGTTCTTCCCTTATGTTTCTCACCGAACATGAAGGTTTCGCGCTATCCCACGAGTATCTCGGCAAACACACGTTTTTCTCTGTCTTTTCCTCGTTTTCTCCATCTCTCTTTGTCTTCCTCTCATATAATGTACTGTACTGAATGATTCGATATTCTTCTGTATTTGTGGACTGTAACCATCTTTTTTCGAAACGTAGCGCAAGGGAGTAAGGAAAAGGTTTATTACATTTACCCATTTGAAGCACAGATTTTCCACCTGTTTCAGTTTAAAAAATCATTTGCTACGACAAAGAATTCAGTAAAGCAATTGTATAGGAAGAGATTATGCATAGTTCACCTCATTCACATAGGGACTACATTTTTCTTTTTACTGCAAAGTAGTCAACGCTAATTTATTTCGCAAGATTGGCATTAAAGTACCGTCATTATAAATCAGCTCATAAATTGAGTTGAAGAAAACAAAATAGTTATTACTGTTACATTTTTTTTTTTCCTTAATTGAAAGTTGTTTTGAAAACCGTTTCGGTAAAGTAACGCAGAAGTGGCAAAAAAAAAAAAACACCGAAGTGAAGTGAAAATTAAAGTTTTCTCATCGCTTCCTCATGTTGTTTAGTTTTAACATTTGCAAAGCTTCCGTAAGGAAGAATTGTCCGTAATTATTTGGAACCCGTTCTTCCCTTATGTTTTTCACCGAAAATGAAGGTTTCGCGCTATCCCACCAGTCTCTCGGCAAACTCACGTTTTTCTCTGTCTTTCACTCGTTTTCTCTATCTCTCTTTGTCTCCTTCCTCATATATAATGGACTGTACTGAATGATTCGATATTCTTCTATATTTGTGGACTGTAACCATCTTTTTTCGAAACGTAGCGCAAGGGAATAAGAAAAGAGCTTTATTACATTTACCAATCTGACGCACAGAATTTTTTGTCTGTTTACACTGTAAAAAAAAAATAATTTAATGTACCGGACTGAGAGATTTAATGCAATAACTGGCGTATTAAATTTCATGTACAATTGTGATGAAAAATGAATGTTCGGTGTCTTAAGAACATTAGGAACACTTCAAGTTTCTATAATTTACTTTAACTTCAATGAAAAAGTATATTCATCTTTCATCCCAATCGTACATTGAATTTGATGTACCAGTTTCTGCATAAACATTTCCAGGCCGGTACATAAAATTTACATTTTTTTTTTATGGTGTAGGAGACTCAAATTTTTTATTGTCCAGAAGAAATATATTTAAAACATTAAATTTTTTCTATATTCTATATTCTATATTCTATATTCTATATTCTATATTCTATATTCTATATTCTATATTCTATATTCTATATTCTATATTCTATATTCTATATACAAGTGACGTCATACTGGAAATACGTCACTTCCCGTTTGAAAATCCCATTTTTCGATCTTAAGTGACGACATACCGAAAATACAGCGCTTCCGGTTTGAAAATCTCATTTTTCTAAAGGAAGTGACGTATATCTGGTGGGACGATAATCTCGCAGCTCGCCGGTGGTTGTTTAATAAATTCTTCGAGACAGAATACACAGCCGTGACGAGTAATCACGATACGATGATCCAGAGGCGCGAAAACGAAATATAGATATATAAATACAAATGAGCCCTATGTAAAGTGTGCTGTAGGAATATAGCTTTAATCGTTCCGCTGATTCTGTCGGCTTATCGTTGCGAGTTCGTTAGGGATTACTTGTCGAGAGATGGACGCCCGCGGCGCGGTGGGAGATCTCGCGGAGTCTGACCTCGACAAACTGAATCTACTTCGCGTTACGACGCTCCACCTCCGCGGATTTGTTATAAACTGATGACCCATCTAGCCGGGCAATTCCAGGAGAATAAACAGCGAAGCAAGATTAGATGAACCAGTGACGCATCCCGCCGACTTACCCTTGTCACAACTTTTACAATTATAATTTCATAAATTATACAATTAACACGTTCGATTAAAAAAACATTTTTTTATTAATGAATAAAAAAGATTATCGAAAACCTTGTTACAGTTGCGCGTCGCAAAGTTTCAGCAACTTTTTCGCAGCAGAGCTTATCAACACTCCCACACGAATTTGTATACCTCAATAGACACTTTGTGTCATCATAATATTTTCTACAAGAACTGAGGCATCGCGGTGGACGGTGCCGCTACGAAAAACAAAATAACAATGCGACACTGGAGATGAGAATAAAACTCCCTCGCGTCCATTCACCACGGCGACGAGGCGGCGAGGGGTTGAGAAAAAGAGGAAAGTTACGTAAATGTCGAGTCGACCGCGAACGCTGAATAGAGCCATCAGGGTGATAAAGGATATTGGAATAAAAAATAAACTAAATAAAAAATTGGAAAAACAAGTCCGTAGATCCCGGTGACTTTTCCACGAATGCGTTATCTCGGATCTCGTCGAGTTAAGAGATATTATATTTTATATATCATGACGACCATTCATTGCAAAAAAAAACATTTGATTGATTATGGTTTTTTTTGCCTCCTTATAGAGGAAGATTTTTATGAGAAAGCGATATGAAAATTTTTATTTTCAACTTTCATTCTTACAGCAAAAGTATGCATTTAAAAAAAATTTAATGTAATGTACCGAACTAGAAGTTTTTATGCAAAAACTGGTACAGTAAATTTAATGTACAACTGTGCTGAAAAATGAATCTAACTTTTCGTGGAAATTAAAGTAAATTATTGAAATTAAAGTCCTTTTATAATTTTTATAATTTATTATAATTTATATTAATATTGTTAATTTAATATAATATAATGAAAATATAATAATATGAATCAATTTATATTATATCTTATAATATAATTATAATTTAAAGTCTTTTCAATGTTTCTAATACACTTAATATTAATTTTTCATCACAGTTCTACATGAAATTTAATATACCTGTTTATGCATAACAACTTCCAGTCCGGTACATTAAATTTCATACGAATTTTTTTTAAAGTGTGAATTCTTTGTGGAGGGAGATCGCGCGTGCGACCTCGACGAGGTGCGAAGCATCTTCTTCTTGCGTAATCAGACTGAAGAGACGCACTGACGTACCCCGTGCCGGAATTAACGCGAAACTTCGTAAACGTAGTTAGAAGGTAATTGCGCATTGGCAACGGAGGGAAATTCGTTGGTAATCGGTTCGACCCGTTTTACGTACGGTGCATATGAGAATCATCAGTTCTCGGTCGCCCACCCCTTCGTGTTCAACGTTTATGGCGTGCCGCTAATTGAAACGGTACATGTACACGCGGTCGTAAATCTCGTCTACTCTCTAAAATTCGTTTATCGTGCGTTTGAGGACTTGGGACAACGTGGTCCGAAATCAATAAAAACTCATTTTTATCCAATCCTATCAGCCAACACTTCGATTCGATGTCTGATTGTTGACCCGGAAGCGTAAAATTTTATCGAAAAATCTAGATTAATAAAAATCTGAATTCAATTTTGAATCACGTGTTCAACGTTAACCGATGACTTGCAGCATAATGACCCAAATTTGTTTATAAAAAAATATATATTAATAATAAATTTATAAAACTTCATGTGTTTTATCTTTCAAAAAATGGCGATTATAATAAGAAATTTGTAGATAAATGTATAGAACTTGGCTTATCTTTCAAATTGGCAAAATGTCGTAAAGCGAATGTCTCGATTGTACCGTTATCGCAGAAACAGAAATGTCAGTGACTTCGCGACATGACTATTTCTTATCTTTTTCGTTTTCTTCGTTCTGTCCTGTGGCGTTCGTTCTTTCTTTGCTTCTCTTCGTGGAAGTATTTCGAATGAAGCGATGGCCTCAGATATCCCGGTATAGCCGCTGTTATACCACCGTGCTGCACCTGTGTGCGAATTCAACCTGATAATGCCCGCTGCAGGACGATATCTGAAATTCTGCTTGCACGTGTACGCGTCGAGCCACTGTGGTTCGCCTCCGGTGGATATCAAGCCAACAGCGCGGCGAAGAGTGGGCGACTTCGGGGAAATGAAAATCTCCCAAAGGCACCTTTGTACCGAAAAGTCCCCGAGCATTCAATCTCTACTGCAGATAGACATTCGGAATGTCACAGATAGCGAAGGGCTGGACGAAACCCTTATTTTCGAATAACCTTTCGAGAAATTTTGAGGGCGACTACAAAAAAAGAGTACGACTATTCGCGTCCGAAGAGCGGCATTTCATTGAACTACGGACTTCTCCATTGACGTGCAAATATGGCTCGAATTGGCAAACGACTAATACGGCCAAAACGAAAAATCCCTACCGATGTTCTGCCTGGACATTTTTTTCTGGAATCGCATTGATCGGTGTATCATGAACTGTAGCAAAATGTTACAATTCGTCGACATTTTTTGTAGCTTTTTTTAAGCAAGGTTCCATCGACAAACGGCCAATGAATTACTATGGAAAGTGACATTTGCGGAAGGCTAACATATTTTTTCGCAGGTATATGTCATCCAAATAGCATTCTAACTATGAAATGCAAATTCTATCATTCAAGATACTCAATGCTTAATAAGGTACCGCGGTACACTTATTTTTGTTCCTATTTTGACTTCAAATTGGCAAGGCATTCTGCAGTGACCATTTTTAACAAACAATCGTTACGGACTTTTAATATAAGCATTTTCTGTTACCCAATGCGAAAATGGCAGTTTTAAATCGCCATTTTGACACTTTGTGAAATAAAATTTTGTACGATACTCGGGCGATATAATAATACTAATAATAATAATTATTATCATTATTATATCCAGTTCCATATACACGGGCAGTTTAGAAGAGCCACTCCACCGCATAATTGGTCGTAGGATGTCAGAGCGGAAGCTACCAAAACAGAACCTGCCAGAATCGAGACTGCCGAAATCAAAAGGTTCCCGTGTGCGCTTGGGCCCGGAGGGACACATATATACATCGCAATGCTTGTCAGTTTCTCGCTCCTGTTCGTCGTCGAGTAATTACAGCGTGGAGTTACTGTGTGCCGTGACCGGTGAGCAAATACTACCTAAATGTGAACCACTTCACGCGTCGTCGAGTTGCAAACATTCCGCAAAGAAATGTCACCGGGGTAGTTGAGTTTCAACGTTCCCGTGGCTCGCCGATCTATACAGTAAGTGACGGTTCATCGTGGATAATCGCAGAGGAGCTTTCACGCAGCGAAACGAGCCACTGGACTTTGCGGCTCCGTGACGTACGGAGACCCTTCGATTCACTCTGAATAAATTACGATCACACGTGTAAGCGACTACATATTCCCCGGCCAACGCATGAAAATTCCGAGGTACAGACACATACCGACGAAAAGGAGATTCATTTTTATCCGCTGTGACGCAGACGTTTTTTTATATATTTTTTATCACGGCGCTGACTTTATTTTATCGCCTCGGCATTTAATTGTTTTTTATCTCCACTCCGGAGACCTCGATATCTCGACATATGCGCAGAGAAATCCAGGGTTGTTTCATGATTCAATGGCAACGACTGAATGAGGAAGCGAATGACGATTTTTTTTTTGCTATACTTTTTTTTAACAAATATACAATATTATGCTTAAATACGTTAACGAAGCCTGTTGCATCTTTCATCTTTTACTATAGTGTATTATAGTGTTTTATTTAATTCTGGGAAAATCAACAATTGCGTAAACTACTTAATTGACGATGACTGAATAATTAATGAAGAATTACCTGAACTAATTAATTCATTATTTACCATTTTTAGCGTATTATTTTTAGATTTTTAGCGATTTTTCGATATATTGGCATTAAAGAAATCCGCAGTCGTTTCATGGTTCGCTGACAATAACTGAATTACAAAATAACAATTTGAAACATTTTTTTCTACATTTTTTTTACCTTCCAGAACGTCTTACAAATATTCAATACTATGCTTAAAGAAGTTAACCAGGCCTGTTGCATTATTTAACTTTTAATGTAGTCTGCCTTGTTGTTTAGTGCCGAGAAAAATAACATCTTCGTAAACTGAATAATTTATTATTTACAATTTTTAGCGTATTAGCTATGGTGGCCCGGGGCTTGAGCGGTAGCGAACTATATTCATTGCTGCTCAGTAGTACGAGCAGAGAATACTCGGCCCGCGCTGCTCTCCGACTGTCCCTCGAGTATTATAGCAGATAACCTCACGAAGCACTAGTGTCCCACACGCTGTGAGACTCAGTAATGAAATTGCTGTCGATTTCTACGCGAGTGTTTTGCATAATTTACAATCGCACGATTCAGCCCTGCTATTTTTATACTTTTATACGTATTTATGCCCGTTGAGTAAATAATTTAATTAATTAGTGTCTATCTCAATTTCATTATTACATTTTCGCTGCCATTAATACATTCGTTTGATTTTTCGTCGTGAGATTTTCACTCACAGTGGACTTCGTCATTTCGATACCGTGTCGGAATAAATTGTCACATAATCATTTCGTCGGATCATTTCGAATTTCATTGTTTTTCGATTAATGAAAACTACGAAAAATTACAGATTATTTTTTTGATACTTTATTTCGAGGAACATGAGCGTTTCTACACCTGCTTTTTTCTGGTCTCATTTTTCGAATGAGATTTTTTTTATTACTTTATTATTTTTAATATTTCATATAGACGGGTGGAAAAACGGCTCTTCGCTACTTCGGGCAAGAATCTGGTAGACGGGTACCGGAAATACCTAACGCAAGATCTTCGATAAATAATTCTCTTCGAAAAATAACGTTTTTCAACTTACAAGCTATACACCTGTTTTTTCCGCTCTAATTTTTCGAATAAAAATTACTTTTTTTAACTTCCTTTATTATTTGTAATATTTCGAATGGATGGGTGGAAAAATAGCTCGTCGGTACTTCGGGCAAAAACCTGGTAGATGGGTATTGGAAATACCTGACGCAAGACCTTCGATAAATAATCCTCTTCGAAAAATGACGTCTTTAAACGTGCAAGCTATATCAACTTCGCGATGGGGCATGATAAAAGCGCTGGTAAGAATAATAGAGCTAGCAAAAACGGGCATAAGAAATTCGCGACCGGTCGTGCAACGAACCAGCGAACGAGAGTAGAAATTTTCATTCGCCCTCGGGCAGAACCGTACAAATTGAAGTAATTTTCTTGTGGTACCAGAAATAATGGAAAATTGTCATATACCCATGTCTACGTAACCAGACGAAGTTATGATAATGAAACGAATTTTTTTTATGACCGTATAATTGGAAATGTCGTAGAACAAAGTATTGTTATTATGTAATAACGAGTAACAACTAAGATCGAAGTTCTATTACAGAAACATTTAGGGTAAAAGTGGCGCGGTCCACACATAATTGATTCACGTACTTTCACCCAATTTTAATCATTAATTAAAATATACATCTTATTTATTTTGATCATCACCTGGCATGTTTTAATTAAGACAGTTGCGAATCACCTCGTTATATTTTCGCTTAATCGAGAAATGCAATTTGTAATAATTAAGTAAAAGCCTTTGAAAGACATAAATTTTATAAACCTTCAAGCGATTTTTCTCGTGAGTTCCGGTGTTTCCAATCCTGCCACTTGCACCCAGAAAAAAAATTTATTTGACGGCCACCGTTTATTAAGATTAAGTAAAATATTTATTTGATTTAAGTAACTATTTACTTGATTTAAATAAATATTTATTTAAATCAAATAAATATTTTACTTAATCTTAATAAACGGTGGCTGTCAAATAATTTTTTTTTCTGGGTGTGCGCACCTGTTTTTTGGTTACCGATATCGTACATTGTATATCAATAATCCAAGTCGGTTACCCACAAGCTTTGCACTCTCGTCGTAAGTCGATCCGTACAGTGAACATCTGCCACATATCCACGGTCAGACATCGGAGCTTTCAGACTCTCGAACGTAAGCTTCAAGTTGGGAAAGTTGGGGACAACGGGTAACCCGAGTTCACAGAAACCGCGATAACGGACGCGACGTTACGTGACACCCCTGTATCAAGCTTCAGAAAAGTTCGAGTACTCCTCGGGTCCTCGTCGCAACCGGGTGGAAATACAATAGACCCTTACGAAAGTGGACGCGAAAATAGCAACAATGCTATTAGTAACAATGCAAGAGTGGTGAACACCGAAGTCGGATGACTAAACCGAAAGTGCAATTCGAGCATTTGATAAATTTAATTTGAAACCGCATATGATTTTCCACACGCCCTCACTCTCATGGAGTTTCCGTACGAATAACAACGAGATGTGGACTCTGTTAGCCTAGGACACTCCTAGGAATCGAGGAAACTTGCCTGGACACTTTCCGAACTCCTGACGCTCGCAGATTTTTCGTTCCCACTGGGATCCGCCGTGCATTTATGAGTAGACAAACACGAATATTGACAGGGGTTCTTCGAAAACATCTTCTGGGCTATGAGATCTGGTAGATGAAACAGTTACTGGCCCAATTGCCACTGCGGACGAACTCTAGATTGCATATGAACTTTTTTCAAAGTACGTATACACATGCAGTTCATGCCTACACTGTACAAGGAAATTGTAAATTTAATGTATTGGCACTTGCAATTTTCTAACATTACTCGTGGTAATTAAACATTAGTGTACTTCGCTTGTAAAATAAAAATACCACATATTAAAATTACAAATCTTTTGCTTGAAATTTACAAAAATGTTAATGAAAAATACAAATTTTACTGTAAAATTGCAACGCACATGTGTTTCAAATTTCAGATACGGTTTCTGTAAAAAAGCTTAAAATACTATGCATTAATTTCCAAACAATATTTTTTTACAGTGTATAGCTGGGTGTTCCATCTACGAAAACTGGCAAAGCCCTAGACAGCACCTGGTTAGGAAAACTCATTCATGTCCCAGACTTGATGACATTGGAGGTCGCGCTGGGACGCGCAGTGCATTTATAAGTAGACAAACAAGGATACTGAGAGGAGTTCCTTAAAAAAATCTTCTGGGCAAGAAATTCGGTAGACTAAGCAGTTACCGGCCCAATGCGGCTGCGGACTAACTTCCGATCGCGCGGGAAAATTGGTGACATAGGTGGTCACATTGGGACCCGCAGTGCATAAGTAGGGACAAACAATGATACTCAGAGAGGCTCTTCGAAAAAATCTTGTGAGCCTAGGGCTTCTAAGAAATGCGATAGTCGACGCAGTTATTGGCCCGATTACGGCTACGGACTAACTTCAGATCACGTATGGAAATTTGTCAAAGTACGTACAGTAATAATACAAAAACTGGCAAGGCTCTAGACAATACCTAGTTAGGAAAACGCATTCATGTCCCGTACTTGATTACATACACTGTAAAAAAATTTCGTTTGAAAATTAATGAACAGTATTAGAAGCTTTTTTACATAAACCGTTTCTGAAATTTCAAACACATGTGCGTTGGAATTTTACAATAAAATTTGTATTTTTCATGAAGATTTTTGTAAATTTTTCACCAAAAGATTTGTAATTTTAATATCTGGTATTTTTTATTTACAAGCAAAGTACATTAATGTTTAATGTACTTTGCTAAATTTCAAGTTCCAGTACATTAAATTTACAATTTATTTGTACAGTGTAGGTCACACTGAGACGTGCAGTGCATTTCTAAGTAGGACAAGCAAAGATAATGAGAGGAGTTCTTAAAAAACAACTTCTGGGCCTAAAGCCTCTAAGAGATCCTCGGTTCCTCCTCGCAACCGGGTGGAAATGCAATAGCGCTGTACCAAACTGGACACGAAAGTGTCATTGCCTGTATCTCGCTCGCACCGCAGCTCTCGGTTTACTTATCCGACTTCCGTGTTCACCCCTCTCGTACCGCGTACGATTTTCCACGCGCCCTCACGCTCATAGAGTTTCCGTACAAAAAACGGAACCCGGACTCTGTTAACTTGGGAATCCGGAAATTTTCCTGGAAACTCTCCTGGAACACCTGACGCCCTCAGATTTTTTTTTTCTTTCCTTCCATTTTCCTCTCCGGTTAATATTTTTTATTCCATTTTTTATCATCATACCGCTCGAAGCACGCGCCGTTCATTAGAGAAGGGGATCGACGGGGTGGATTAAGTTCGGGCGGTAACCCGGTAGCATCCAATTACCGTCGGATTAGCGTCGCGGTTACCGGCGACGAGAAAAGTTACCTGCTTAGTCCTATTATGGGTTAAGAGCCTCGAAATTGTATTTACCTCTTGGGCAGCTCCTCCCCCACCCCCTCGTCTTGTAACATCTATAAGTGCTCCGTCGTAATCCCCGATTAATACCGTGTAGTTGTAACCCACAATCACGCGAAAGGTCATTGCGGCTTTCTTTGCGTACGAAATGTTGGCCTTTTTAATTACTTTTTTCAAACCCTTGACAAATTTCGTGTCTACCAGGTAAGCTTTTTAACCCAAACGCGATTGATCAAGCGAGAAATGAAACGATGATTGGGATGAAGATTTAGCCGACGAGACACGAAAGTCTGCACAAGAAAAGCCCGGAACCTTCTTTACAGATTTAAAAAAAAAAAACAATTATTTAAGAATATAATTTTATCAACTTTGTTGCGCAAGTATAATGACATCCTGCATTTCGGTTGGGGAGAAAAAAATAATCTGACTTCATTGCTTATAAGAAGCCCGGTGCAGCTCATAGCATTCATAGCCCGTCGAATATTGCGCACAGTACATTAGGGGAGAGCGGGGCAAAATGGGACAGTGGGGCGAAACGGGACAGTGAGGGCAAAACTCAATTTTCCAATAATTTATGGATGCCTCATTTTGTCCCAACGATGCATCCGGATTTTCAACTCCGTTTTGACCCACGGGCCACCATTGCTACCATCCAAAAGTTATTGGAATGTTACGTTTTGTTTCATAATCCCTTTTTGCCCCGCTGTGCCCTTTTGCCCCGCTCTCCCCTACACAGTACACTATATTAGTAAAAGTTTGTACTCTAAGCGCTCGTTACTGTACACGATGTTATTTTCTCACAGTATTTCGCCTCCGTCTTTTTTTTGTTCCTGTCACCAATTTGCATTAGTTTCCTTTCGCAATATTTCGCCCATCGTGTTTCAAAAATAACTTTTTTTTTATTAAATATTATATATTATTATTATTTATTGACGCATACAAATTTGATTTATCGTCTTTGACTCGCTGCATCGCCATGAACTTACGCGGGTCATATTATCACAGAAAGAAACGTAACACATGTATTTATGGACAATCACAAAGGATGCATAATGTCCTGCGTTGTTAGTTTGTGTGTACCGGTAGAAACTGCGACGCATTGAAATCTCCTGGGCATAGTCGCGGGAATCGGACGCCTGGAATTCTTTGGCCCCCGGGCTACGTCACAGGGGTTGCTTGCACTCTCGCGCATTGCCTCGAACTGTCATTGTGAAAAAATAGCTCTTCTCTAGATTTTTGCCTTATCCTGTAGTCTGATCTTTCATTCACGCAGATCGAAGTAAATTTTAACGATTCGACAAGGATTATCTTTTATCATTAGGGTAAAATCGGGGAATATGGTCCATATATAATTGATTTACGTGTTAATCGAGGTGGGCCATATTCACCACTTTTACATAGAGAAAAAAAATCAATTGTGTCAACAAAATGTGCGCTTACGGGTGGCGAAACGCTTGGTTGATCGAAAGAAATACCACGTTGATCGAACTAACAGGCCGTCGATTCAAATTTTTCTTGACTTAATACAGCAATTATTTCGTTCTATCAACCAAAAATTTGTTTCGCCCCTCGTAAGCGCTCACACTCAGAAAAAAAAATTGGTTGGATTAGCCAAAAGACGCGGTGACATACGTTCAAAGCTGTTATTTGTTTGGTACAAATAAAGCATTGTTTTGTTAAACGATTATTTGCTTCAATTTATTCAAAATTTGTTGATTGAAACAAACATATGTGTTGTACCAACAAAATACACATTTGAACGTATGTCACCGCGCATTTGCTTAATCCAACCATTTCTTTTTCTCAGTGCATTCTGTTGAGTCAATCGATTTTTTTTCTCAGTGTACCCTATTATATTTATTATTTTATGAAAAATAATGTATGCTTCCAGAGACTCTTTAAAATGTCAATGGGCTTAAAAAAACCGGTCCATCTGCGAAATTTTGTGAATCCACTCAACGGCATATCCACCGTTATCGCTTTTCAACGAACCCGAATTGAGGTTTCTATTTTTATGAGAGACCTTCCGCTTCGGGGGCCGGAGGCCGACGGATATGAGCGTGCCGTGGACTGTCGGTATTTGCATCGCTAATTTCCAAGACGCCTACATCATTCGAGGTATTGCCATCGCTATTGGGACAACAGAGAATGCCGGCGTTTCCGGCGGATGCCGGGCATGTTACGCACCCCTTCCACATGCGGGAATAACACGCGTCATCAGCTACGCGGGCAGATACGCCGCGGGACTAAATCCGGAAGGACGAATGTATTATGTGCAGGGACGGAAGATACGCCCGTCTGGTTTTTTGCTCTCGCGATATTACTGCGATATGTACACCATTTTGGCAGCGTGGGTGCGACGAAATGTTCGTAGATACTGTGCAGTGTAATTAACATTATATGTTATCGTGGCGTATTATTAATGTTTGATCAACGGAACGCTGTTGTGATAAAACCAACAAATCATGCAAGCTATAATGATTTATTGGCATTTAATAAAATGTGTACTTTTTTGCAATATTTTGAGGGACAACGATGGGCTAGTAAAGTGTAAAGTGAAGTGAAGTAAAAGTGGTGAATATGGACCACTAGAATGTTCCGCTATGTTTCTACCTACTGCACGAGGTAAAAATCACGGTTAGGTGGGAACAATGTGTAACCGGAAGCAAACTTTATAAGAACTTGGAAATGGAATATTTTTAGGATTTTTTAAATTCATGTCGCGCGGTGGTCCATCTCGCTAGTTTTAGTGTTTCATGATTGGTTATATGGACCAGACTAATATGGACCACCGACAAATTACTCGGCGAGGCTTTGTGGAAAGTTACATCATGTATAGCACACTGCACTGAGAAAAAGGATGGTATTTCCTACTATAACAAATAGTTCTCAGGGGGGACATCTATATAGGTAGTTTCTGATAATATATACTCAATTGATTAAACTATAATTATAGGTACAACTATAATTTTTGGTCATTGTCGTAACTGTAAAATGTAGACGTCCCCCCCTGGGAACTATTTACACTATGTAAGTTTTTCTCAGTGTGAATAGACTACCGCACTGTCTCTAGACTGCCAAACTGCATATAGAGTTTTAGATTTTTAATAGCCCTCATGTGTTCCAACCCGAACTGGCCCTTCTCACCAAGTCGGGACATATTCACGACTTTTAAACTATATACATAATCATTATACAATAATAAAAGCGTGATAATTGAGACTTTCAAATAGCTTCGTCATGTAACCTACTTTGGTAATGAAAAGGAAAGATATATCACCTTTAACCTTTCGCTGTTTAAAATTCTTTGGAAAAGCCGTGTAGATCTGTATGGCACAGAGGCAGCGCGCCTCGAGGCCTCTACGGACACGAACAATGCTCGTCCGGTTTGTAAAAAAAAACGGTCGGTGAAGTTCAATGCAGGAGAACGAGCGTTTGTTTCAAAGTTTTTTCGAGAGTTCAAAAGAATAGTAAAACGGACACCGATTAAGAATACTCCTGACTTTTCTGGCGATGTAGTCGTATTACATCATTACGTCACATCTCGAAGACCAAAGCAAAGCCTTTTATGTATTCTTCTATACAAACATAGCGGCCCGCGTAAAATAATTAACGTAAGCAAAGTTTCGAAGCTCAAAGAATATCGACAAAGATGAAAAACCACCTGTTATATACATTCAATGAAATAACAATCAGTCTATCGGAGGAAGAATGGGAATCGAAACGAGGAAATTTGTCCTGGCAGATCCGGAAGAATCGCATCGAATAAATGGGAAACATTAATCGAGTCGTAATACTAACGACGAATTACCGTCAATAACTTCACCTTCTATCAATGAATCCAACCTCGTGGCGATAAATTCTGGATCAGCTCGACAAATCACGCCCGTTAGGACATTAGATTACGTCGGTCGATATTGTTAAAATAATCCAACATTTTTTATCATTTAATGTTTAGTTAATAATTGCATGTCCATCGCACCCATAAAAAAATTATTTGACGGTCACCGTTTATTTGGTTTAAATAATATATTCATTTGATTTAAATAAATATTTATTTGAATTAAGTTATAGTTACTTAAATGAAATAAATGTTTATTTAAATCAAATAAATATTTTACCAAACCGAATAAGCGGTGACCGGCAAATAAATTATTTTTCTGGGTGCGATTAGTATTTCGAGAATAGTACAATATTGAGTAGTGGGCTTTTTTCATGGTTTTTTTATATTCTTGAAGTATTATTTCAATCCTAGTAAACGCATTCATTACTTTCGATAGAGAAGTCGTTTAATTAAAAACTAGTGGATTCATCGTTTTGCCGTTCGCAAACTTGGAGAAACGGAAATGAAAGTTTGCACACCAATGGGACTACCGTAATTCTGGAATTCTGGTATTCTGGTATTAAATTTAACGAGTATCGGTAAAACTGTTCGGAATTTATCTAATTTAAAATTTTTATTTTTAACGAAAACGTTTAAACATTTTTTTATTCTCAACGAACTTTTATCTACTGAGTTAAATTATGATAAACTGAGCTGGAACTAGGTCATGATGCGGTGATTAATAAATAAAAGAGCGAGAACGTTTCGTGTGGATTTGGTACGACATTTATATTTTTTCAAACAATCCGGAACTGCGTCATTGTCAAACTAAAACTTGATAATCCATGAGCAAACTTTTCAATCTCCATACAGATATTTTCAATTGGCACACGGATATGCACATTTTTTGTTTTCAGATTTTTGTGGCCAAACCGCACATTTATGGATATAAAGGGAAAAATTGGTTTCCTTCATTTCAAATACTGTCAATATGCAATGAGCTGAACGTTACCAATTGATTCCGCGATCAACAGGAGTAACGCCAAGGGTTTCCCATTGCTCCAACATTTTCCAAATGTTTGTTTCCCTTTATTTTGTTCCTTTTGTTTTTCTACCGATATATACTTTCGTCGACTGTGAAGTACGTCATACTTTGAAATTAAGCTCCCTTCGTGTAATTTCGAGCCACAAATGGTGACACATACATTATACATAGTTTGAATAATGCACGAGGCGTGTGCTGTTGGGCTAAATGCGTTACGTCGAGCACAACGGATATAAGCGTTGCTCGGGGTATTCTCTTAACTCTTGAGGACCTCGTGGAATTTAAGGAGATACAATAAACGCAAGATGTGTTATCCACAAGTATTCACTGGGGCAAAACTGCTGCATACATATTCTGGGCACCACTCGATGCTGTCCTGTACTCGATGACATAGGTTGGCACACTGTGACTCGCGGTGCATTTATAAGTAGGGACAAACAGGGATACTGAAAGGGGTTCTTCGAAAACAACGTGTGGGCCGAAGGACTCCAAGAGATCCGCTAGTCGAAGCAGTTATTCGCCCAATTGCGGCGGCGGGCTAACTATACATCCCGTGAAAACTTGTCGGAGTACGCCTAGATTGAGTGTACGCCAACAGCTTGGGTGTCCCATATAGGAAAACGGGCAAAGCCCTAGACAATACCCTATATCATTTCACTAACGTTAACCTACAGGGAACGTTAAAAAAATTCGCATTATCCCTGATACTCGTGAGAACAGGGAATCCGGATTATCATTTTACAATTGCCATGAAAAGATGGGTTAATTGTACGGAAAATGGGCCCTATCAGCAACGACTTTGAAACTTTGACAAGGCCAACGAATTCGTTGCAGCAACGTTGCTAACTTCCACGCCATTAGACAATAGTTAGGGAAACTAACACATGTTCTGTACTTCATGACGTAGGTTGTCAACCTCGGACTCGCGGAGCATTTCTAAGAAGGGACAAATTTATAATAAGGGACAACAAACAAGGGGTTGAGAGGGTTTCTTCGAAAATGACGAGTGGACCTAACTACGACCTCCAAGAGATCCGGTAGTTGGAGCGATTACTCGCCCAATTGCGGCTGCGGGGTAACTATAGATCCCGTGTGATAACTTGTCAGAGTACGTCTAGATTGAGAGTATGTCAACAGCTTGGGTGTCCCATATAGGAAAACGGACAAAGCCTTAGACAATACCTAGGTAGGGAAACTGACCCATGTCCTGTACTTGATGACATAGGTTGTCAGCCGCGGACTCGCGGTGCATTTCTAAGAAGGGACAAATTTCTAATAAGGGACAAATTTCTAATAAGGGACAAATTTCTAATAAGGGACAAATTTCTAATAAGGGACACATTTCTAATAAGAGACAAATTTCTAATAAGGAACAACAAACAAGGGTATTGAGAGGGGTTTTTCGAAAATAACGTGTGGACCTAACTAAGACCTCCAAGAGATCCGTTAGTTGGAGCAGTTACCCGCCCAAACGCGGCTGCGGACTAACTTTCGAACCCGTGTGGAAACTTGTCAGAATACATTTAGATTGAGAGTATGCCCACAGCTGGGATGTCCCATATAGGAAAAAAGGCAAAGCCGTAGACAATGCCTAGTTAGGGAAACTGACGCATGTCCTGTACTTGATGACATAGGTTGTCAACCGCGGAGTCGCGGTGCATTTCTAAGAAGGGACAAACAAGGGTACTGAGAGGTGTTCTTGAAAACAACTTCTGGGCCTGGGGCCTTTAAAAGATTCGGTATTCGAAGCAGTTACTGGCCCAATTGTGGCTGCGGGCTAGCTTGAGATCTAGGGTGAACATTTGTGAGTGTACGTCTAGATTGAGTGTATGCCTACAGCTGGGGTGTCCCATATAGGACGAGTGGCAAGTCCCTACACAATACCTAGCGCTACACGTGAATAAGTTCGAAAAACTCATTCGCGTGTCGATTAATGCCAGCTCGCTTTTATAACATTGCGCGAGTCGGTTGCGAACGAAGCACCGGCCAGGAAACCTCGATAAAGATTGCACCCCCGGCGACGTAAATCACTCGCGTTCAGCCTACCTCTACATCGCCGACTATGACACTGAACTCGCATACTTTATGAGACCTATCAATTAATAATTAATACGCCAGGCGTTCCCTGGCAAAATTAGGGTAGAGCGGGGCAGAATGGGGCAGCGGGGCAAAACGGGGCATGGGGCAAAACGTCATTTTCCAATAATTTTTGAATGCCCGAATTCGCCCCATCGATACATTAGGCTTTTCTGGCCCGTTTTGCCACCTTGTCCGATACAAAAATGATTGGAAAATTTAGTTTTGCCTAACTGCCCCGTTTTGCCCCGTTGCCCCATTTTGCCCCGCTCTTCCCTATGTATATGAGCACCTATCTTTGACCAGAAGGATCGATCTGCTGCCTATCTTGTTGCAAGCACACCTGTGCGGAATTTATAACAAGCACTATAACAGGCCTAACATTTACTTTGCATACATTGTAAACAAAAATTCGTATGCAAGTTAACGTGTTAGTACTGGGGATTTTTATGCATGAACTGATATATTAACTTCCTATTAACTATTAAAGACAATTAAAATTAAATACTTTAATTGTAATAATTTACTTTAATTTCATTGTAAAAGTTCATTAATTTTTCGTCACAAATGCACGTTAAATTGATGTAACAGTTTTTGCATAAAAACATCCAATCTGATGCATTAAATTTACCTTTTTTTTATACCAGTGTCCACGATGAACATTTTTATTTTATTTTTATATTTTACCTAAGACCCGAGTTTCTGCATCAAATGTCGCGGAAATCCGGTCATCGAGAGATCACGACCGAAAGGCAACAGGCCCGAAGGAAGCAATGTTTCCAATCAACGCTTCACTTTCACGTAGCGAAAGTGAAAATGACGAAGAAAATAAAATTACTCATCTATATCGGGCTTGAAACACCGATGTTCGCTATTTTTCTCCCGTTTTTTTTTTTTTTTCAATTACGCGATAGACTGGACGATTATATGAAAAGAATACATTTTCGAGACGATCGACGATGCTCAGCCAGCGGTATATAGGCCATACTTTACCTCACACACGTTGGTCTATCTATCGTAATATCCACTGAAGTATATATCTTGTTCACCTTAAGCAAAGAGTTCACTCGACTGATCAAAAGCCTCGCGGCCTTGCTCGACGGGTACGCGACCGTTTTCAATCCAGCCGCGTTGGCTGGCTCGTGCATCACTTGATGACTTTTTTTCTGCCTAAATTGTGGTGATTTCCTGGATCGGCGAGATCAACATTGACGACGGTGCAGATAATACAAAAAAGTTATTTTTTACCAATTTTTTCAGGTCGAATGAACATAGCGATAGTCCAGTCGAATAATATTCATATAAAATCCAATTACAAAAAAAAATACATTTTAAGGAGGGAGTCTCGCTGCGCGCTGACTTCGCATAAGTTCGACAACAATAAGAGAAATTGCAAGTACTTCTTGATGGTGTAAAAATCTTTAAAAATCATTAAAATCTGAAAAAATTCATACGTATTCAGAAAAATAAACGAATCATTTTCATAAAAAAAAAGTTTTGTTGCCGGGTAATTTGTTAACCAATTCATTTTT
>JAPYZC010001757.1:0-20251 GCA_030522665.1 Ichneumoninae sp. A BG-2022a | reverse complement strand
AGTCATCTTTAATCAATCAAAATGAAAAATCAATTTTTTATGCCGCATCGAGCGACCCTGTGTAATTAATTTTTCAAGTATTTCATTTATTTTTTAATTATTCGTTTATAAATAATGTAAAAAATGACGAAGGACTTTCGAGGCTTGGAGTTATACATTTGTCAATCATCTTTAATCAATCAAAATGAAAAAGCAATTTTTTATGCCCCATTGTGCGACCCTGTGCAATTAATTTTTCAAGAACTTTATTTATTAATTATTTTTTTGTTCATAAATAATTTAAAAAATGACGAAGGATCTCCGAGGCTCAGAGTAATTCACCGCGAGAGGCTTAGAGAAAATATTTTTTTTTAAACCAACGAGCCCCGAGCTCCAGAGAGAGCTCTCTAATTAGCTTCGTATGCGCTCAGGTTTTTTGTTTAATTAACACGAGTACCGTAAACTACCCGGGTGCGGGGAAGCCCGACTGTCGGCAATCACTGCCAACGCACTCTCTTCCTCTCTAACCCCTTCATAATATTTTACTTTTTTTTCCTTCTACTTCTCTAGATATTTATTTATTATTTACGTTTGCTTCGCTCTTTCATTCGTGCAGTCTGTCGGATATAATGTCGCTGTCTCCTCGCCCACTTCTTATTCACCCAGGGTAAAAAATTATACCTTCCGTGTTCGACGAATAAACAAGAAATCACTCCGCTATTAGTCGGAAAAGCATCAAAGGAGATTGGATTTCAAGTGCCTGTTCATCTTTCCATCTCGCCGTCTTTAACTCAAATGCAATTTCTTCCTCGACGACTTCCCCTATTTTTCGATTCCCTTCAACCGGCGTACAACAACCCTTAATCAAGTGCAAACAACGTCAAGGGCCCGATCGAAAGAATTTTTATTATTTTTCTGACTACAGAATAATGTGATAGAAAATCCTCAACGATCGTCTCTTCGTAACTGTGTTCCGATCGTGTAACAAAATTCCGAAGTCCAGATATAATGAATTATACGAGGGAGTCAATTTCTAAAAAAGAAAAAACTTAATTTATCATACTCGGACCTGGGAATTTTTTCACCTCATTAAAACACCCTTACGAACGATTATTCCACCGGGATTTATTATAAACTTTTCAATCTCCAAGATAACAAAGTCACTTAAAAAAAACCCTCGCTCTTATGAATTTACAGATCCAATAGATAGATTACAAATAATTTTTAGATTCCCTTCAACCGGCGTCGAATAACCCTTAATCAAGTACAAATAACGTCAAGGGCCCGATCGGAAGAATTTTCATTATTTTTCTGGCTACAGAATAAAGCGGTAAAAAATCTTCAACGATCGTCTCTTCGTAACCAAATTTGGCCGAAATCTACCGAAGGGACCAGATTTTATGGAATTTTGATTATTTTCTAAAATTACCAAAAACCGTGTAATTGGAGTAAACATAGAGGTATCCAGCTTAAATTTAGCATGGGAATGGACTAACGCTGTACAATGTTTTGTATTAAATTTGGTAAAAATTGGTTCAATCGTTTAAATTTTCTGGGATTTTGAAAATTTTCAATTTTTCTGAAATTAAACTTTACAAAATCCAACAATCCCATTTGATCTGAATTTCTGAATCAAATACCACGCAAAGAGTTATAGTTTCAAGAGTTAGTTAAAATGAGTTATAGTTTCGTAATCAACGTTAAGGAATAGAATAAAAATTGACTTAAAACGACGCAATCTGCAAATTGCAGTTTGCGATATCCTATAATAAATTCTGGGGTAAATTTTGACGGTTTTACTTTTATGAAATGTACACATTTTTTATGTTACGAAAAAGGTGAAAAGTAATTTGCACGTGATTTTTCTATACTTTTTGTTGTGAAAATTGTATTTTAATTATAGCTTCCTCTATGAGGAACCAAAGGAGCCAAAATGGAACAACGGAATTTATCATAGAGGAAGTTATGTACAAAAAGGTAAAACATGAGGAAGTAATTGTGCAAATCACTTTGCACGCTTTTTTATATTCGGACCTGGGAATTTTTTCACCTCATAAGAACACCCTTACGAACGATTGTTCCACCGGGATTTATTACAAACTTCTCAATCTCCAAGAAAACAAAAAGTCACTAAAAAAAAAACCCTCGCTCTTATGAATTTACAGATCCAATAGATAGATTAGAGATAAGTAGAATAACACCATACTGTAACGTTTGGCATTCTCGAAAGGGGATTCCCATTACGTTTCAGCATTCGTTGTAAATCTCGCGAGAGCGCTTACAGCGTTTACGAGGGGGTTACACGATCGCGATCGGGCTCCAGCTTTCTCCTGACATGCGCCGACCAAGGCACACACGGTCAACCAGCCGTGGGACTTTCACCACTACCCGCGGAGCTGCGGAGCAGTGGCCGGCCACGGCGACAGGATGGAATCGTCGTCGGACGGTGGACGCCCGTCGTTAATGTAATCGCAACTCTATGTGTACGTATCTAACGTACCGGGCACATGTGGAGGTATGCTGTGCACGCAACCACGCAAACCAATGCCCAATGCCGTCCGGCCGTGTAGGCTGCGTCCACACACGGTGTGATCCAGCTACGTAGACTGCAGATGGCAACACAATGCCGATGGCAGAGGGGGGCGAGATAGAGGGTTTCGTAGGTGTGTTACAACGTGAAGTGCTCACGTAGCCGGACCGGCCATGGGGTGGGAGTACATAGACACAAGGGTTACGGGAGATTCGTAAGAGACTTTGGCATACAGTAGAAACCCACATACGTCGATAGCCCAATTTTTCCGCACATGTTCTTAGGGTCGAATCTTAAGACGTTAGTCTGAACTTAAGGTAGTACTAGCACAATGACTGGCGCCACGATTACAAACACTTCTCGATGAGAAAAAAATCTGAAAAAATTCTAGCATATAAAAGGTGCTGAAAAGATTGTTTGTGCATAATAATCATTTCAGAATGTCCATAACAAATTACTGAAAAAAAAATTGTGCAACAAATTCCCCGGCAACCAATTTTTTTTTTATTACGAAAATGATTTGTTAATTTTTCTGAATAAGTATGAATTTTTTCAGAATTTTATCTAATACTTTAAAATTACACTTTTAAACAAATTTTAACATAAAGGAAACGAATAACATTTTGGGATCATTATTATTATTATTATGGACGGACAATCTTATCAGCATCTTCCAGATGCTTGATTTTTTTCAGATTTTTATCCGATTGGGAAGTGTTTGTAATTCTCTTTTATGGTCATTGTCGTAACTATAATGCCGAGATCGAGACGACCGAAAATGTCGCGTGAATTCACGCAACAATCGAAATTTTTTTTATCGATCGCTGATCACGATCATCATACACGAGAAACAACCAAACAAATGTGTTCGCAGTTAAGCAAACTGGAAAGTTTGGATAGGCATTCTATAGTAAAAATCTTATCATCATTTCGATCCGATGATTTATTTGTGAGGTAACTTAGTGCCAATATTTGCATCCGGCATATTGAAGTATAACTACTTGGCAGCGTCTTGACATCGCTTAAAAAATGTTTTTTTAAGAACTTGGCGTCGAGACGCTGCCGCGTCTCTTTAAAATGTAGACGTACCCACTGGGTACTATTTACTATGTAAGTTTTTCTCACTGTGTCAACGGCAGCTCGCAAGTATCACTGTTCTTGAATCAATGATATTTTTTTTCAGTGTAACGCCGGGTTTTCCTGAAAGTTTTTCCGAACTGTTACAGAATTAAGAACAACGCCCTAAAGTGTAAACAACAAAAAAATAGTTTCCAAAAACATGCTCCGAATCACATATCTTCGCCCTTTTCTCGCGCACAACACGGGTCTGATCACTGTTTTGCGTAAAGTCCATCGTGACAACCTTAGTGTCCGGCGAAGAAAATAAATGAACCGAGAAATCAATAACGGAACTTATAAGAGGCCGTACTGTATCAGCCTCTGCTCAATGAAAAAGCTTCAATATTTTTTTACCGATATATGCGGCTTTCTGTATTTTTATTATTATTATTAAATAATTGTTTATTTATTTATTTATTTTTTTACGGGACGAGCCCTTTTACATAAAATAATTCACATAATATAATATCACAACAGTATGAGATAAAAATTAAATTCATAATGATTTTTTGTCTTGCACAGTTCACACTTTAGTTTTTCGATGTATATGAATATGTTTTTGGTATGGTTTATTAAACAAGAGAATGAAAATAGTCAATAATAATAATAATAATAATAATAATAATAATAATAATAATAATAATAATAATAATAATAATAATTTATTGGAAAATATTAACAACAAAAAATAGTTTCCAAAAACATGCTCCGAATCACATATCTTGGTCCTTTCCTCGCGCTCAACACGGTTGAACAAAGCATTAAGCAAAAGAATCACAGTTTGGCTTAAATTCCATGGTGACAACCTTAGTGTCCTGAGAAGAAAATAAATAAACCGTGAAATCAATAACGAAACTTATAAGAGGCCGTACTGTACCAGCCTCTGCTCAGTGAAAAAGTGTTGAGAGGATCGTTGTGTAGAAACAGTGGAAAAGGTCGGTACGTAGTTGCCGTCTTAGCGTCGAAACCCTGGGTCTGCCTGGCCTGTCTGCCGATCTGGAGGGTAGAACGCTCGCATGTCGTCGTTTCAAGTCTGCGAAAGGGCCCCGGCACCTAGGTAGGTCGCTGGGCTTTCTCCCCGACCCCGTATCCTATACCTCTCTCGTTGCCCTCCCGTTCCCTCGCTCCCTTACAACCTCAGTCTGCTTCCCCGGTGGACGTTAGCTGCAGGTGGCGCAGCGTATTTATAGCCGAGCCGTGACTCCTCTTCCTCTTCCGTTTCCTCTTCCTCTTCCGTTTGCAGCTCTTCGCCGCACGCGGAGTGAGCACCGGCCAGCGAACGGGGCTTTCTCTGGGTTTCCCTCCTCGGCGCGGAGAGGCACCCGGGCCTTCTTTCCAACGACCCCCTCGTCGGCCGCTTTCTCCGAGTCAACTCGCTTGGTAGCTTCCGGACCGGCGGAGGCCGCGACGTCGAGCCAGAGCCCAGAAAACATTCCCGAAGCGAGTTAGGAGTCTGGAAAGAACTCACCTTCTTGGATTATATACTACTGGACTCAAAGTTTCTCTTTCCCTCGAAAGTTTCCTACGACTGCGACCCTCCCCGCCGTTGCGGACCTCATTGTTGAGACTAGAATTCTATAGCTCGTGTCCTGGCGCTTTGCTAATCGATAAAAAGAATTCGCCTAACAGAACGCGTTGCAGCGAGGATGGGAGGGCGCCAGTGAGAAAAGAGCTCCTCACTGGCGGTAAGTCTGGGGTCTTATGGGAAAGAAACTCGACCAACAAGAGCTCGGGAGCACGCTGACGACATTGCTGGCTTCTATCTCGATCTGCTGATCTCCCCTCTGACTAAGGCGCGCCCGCCTCAAGAGACTCCTGTGTGTGCGATGTCTCTCGTGCAGACGCCCACCTTATCCTCATTACCGACTATCCTTAATGGGGAATCTCAGCTGGGACGGTGTGTTCTCGGGTGCTTTGCGATAAGAACTGCGAGATGGTTCCGCTGACAAACGAGCAACACGTAGGTGTAGCGACCCGGTGTGCTGGGGTCCGGAAAGAGTCAAATGTTGTGTCAAAGAATTTTGACTTGGTCACTGGTAGTTCGCGCCAATTTTGTTATGTATCTTTAATGACCTCCTATTTCGGGCGACTTACTTTTCTGGTCAATTCGGATAATGACCCGTCACAAATTGAAGCTGCATCAGTAATCGTTCCGAGCCAAACAAACCATTGAGAACATCTAGAAATTGAAAAAGTGGAGATCATTCGGAATAAGTTTTGCGATCAATTCCAATGGAAGTCGCATCGGTGATCGTTCTGGGTCAAGCAAGGGAAGAACGGGAAGAAAATGGAAGATTGGATATACCTTCCGGAGTACCTTTTGCGTTCAATTATGCCTTCAACTATGAGTTCACTAATAGTTCTGGGCCACTCAAGGCACAAAGAACATTTGGAAAACGGAAGAGTGGAGATCGTGTAGAGTAGCTTTTTCAGTCAATTTGTTTAATGACTGGTCCCAAATAGAATTCGCCTCACAAGAATAGTTTTGGCCCAAACAAGCCAGTAAGAACAGGAAGAAAATGGAAGATTCTTCGGAAGTAACTTTTCGATTAGTTAAATTACCAGTCCCATATATGACTTACATCACTAATAGTTTTAGGCCAAACGAGACACTAATAACCTTAAGAAAATGCAAGATTAGAGATACTTTTCGGAGTAACTTGTGCGGTGAATTAGTTAAATAGGACTCGCATCAGTGATAGTTCTCGGCCAAACAAGGTATTAAGAACATTTGGAAAACGGAAGAGTGGAAATCCTCCAGAGTAGCTTCAGCAGTCAATTTGTTTCATGACTGGTCCCAAATGGAATTCGCCTCACAAGAATAGTTCTGGCCCAAACAAGCCAAACAAGCAAATAAGAACAGGAAGAAAATGGAAGATTCTTCCGAAGTAACTTTCCGATTAGTTAAATTACCAGTCCCATATATGACTTACATCACTAATAATTCTGGGCGAAACAAGCCTCCAAGAACAGGTAGAAAATGAAAAAAAGAATAGTTCTGGCCCATACAAGCGACGAAGAACAGGAAGAAAATGGAAGATTTATCCGAAGTAACTTTTCGATTAATTAAATTACCAGTACCAATTACAGAATGATGTAATATGACTTACATCACTAATAGTTTTGGGCTAAACGGGACACTAATAACCTCAAGAAAATGCAAGATTTTCGGAGTAACGTTTGCGTCCAATTAGTTGAATAGGACTCGCATCACTAATAGTTCTGGGCGAAACAAGCCGCCAAGAACAGGTAGAAAATGGAAGAGTACAGATACTCGGCCGAGGTAACTTTTGCGGTCAATTCGTCGAATGACATGGCAGATAGGTGGGATGTCGGAACGCCGGCGCGGTTGGTCGATGGTTTCCACAGCGGGGTATCAAAAGCACCGATGATCGATGAAACCTACACGATAATAACAGTGTCGCTTTCCCATTGAATGCGCGGGTGCGGGCCGGGTTTGCGACCCCGACTAATGCAAAGCGGAGATAGCGGGGTTTGCGTGATCGGATACATCCTCAGCGACCGGCATGAACAAACGGATATCTGTGGCAAGATCTTCCCTGCTCCATTGTGGTCAACGTGCGGTCCAAAGCAGCGGCTTCCCATAGCACGTAATCAAAGCTCTTCCCATAACAATGGAAGGCTTCTGAATTCTCCCTCTGATCTGGAAATGCCACCACCGTATTCCCAGTTTCCCTCGTCAATGTTCTTTCATCCTTTGTCCCACCGACCTCGACAGGCAGGAAAAACTTCGATAAGTTCACCGACAAATATCTCCCCCACAACGGATATCGTCCGAGTTCCCGTTGAACAGAAGTAAGAAAGAAGTTCATTTGTCCGCATACCGTTCGTACCGGAGAGATTTTTTGCTCCACGAATTTTCACACAGATACAAGTATATCCGGTGAGGAGGTTTAAGCGAAACCGGATGCTCGGCGCCGTTTGGCGTGTCTCTTTGCCAGAGTATATCCGGCTGCAGGGGCGCGAAGGGGGTGAGATTGTGTCTGTCTCGCTGGCTCGCTTGGTGAGAAAATTGTTGTGCCGTGAGAGGTTTCGGACGAGGTGGGGGGAGGAGGTCTCTCGAAAGAGCACGGAGACTCGGATAAGGATAAGGAAGAGGGGTCTGGCTGGCAGTGTATAACAGCCAGAAAGTGTATACGGAAAAGAAAGAGATTCGCGCATACGGGTCTGGTGGATGCCGAGTGAGGGACGACGGGGTGGAGACGAGGGGGAAATCGGCTGGAAAAGCAACAGGTGTCGACGCGGGGCTAGCCAGCGCAGAACCCCTAGCGCGACCTCTGTCTCTCCCGGCTTTATCCGCCAACCTCCGTTCTCACCGGGTTGCTCGGCACTCACCCTCCTTCCAACGATTCCCTCTGACTCCGGCGAGCGGGCGAACCCGCGCGCTCGCGCTCGTCTCTTGAAACCTCGACCCCCTCATAGATCCCGCCGAGATAGCAAAAATGTTTAATGGGGTGAACTCGCTGGAAAATACCACAGGCTGAGAGGAGGCGCGCCTCTCCGGCGAGAGACTCTTGTACCGCTGACCTGAGAATATCGTTTCTCTCGATCAGTTTCGCATTAACGAACCAACGGGGGAAGCCCCTCGAGGCGTAGAGGCCTCGCTCGTCTATTGACGGTCTTGGCCGACTGGGTTGCTACTCACGGGTTTCGCATACCCGTGATCTATGTGCGATAGGATCAATGGATTTTTATAGGATTTCATGGGCCAGGTTTTCATGCTGACCGGGTTGGTCCTTACAGTTTTCACATAACTGTGATCTATACGCGATGAGATCGATGGATTTTTATCGATTTCCAAGGACTGCTGACTGGATTGGTCATTACAGTTTTCACATAATCGAGATCTATGTGAGACGAAATCGATAGATTTTTATAGAATTCCATAGACTACTGACCGGGTTGGTCCTTACAGTTTTTGCGTACCCGTGAACTATGCGCTATCAAGGGGTCGACAGATTTTTATCGATTTCCAAGGACTGCTGACCGGATTGGTCCTTATCGTCTTCACATAATCGCGATCTATGTGCGACGAAATCGATAGATTTTTATAGAATTCCATTCCATAAATTCCATAGACTGACCGGGTTGGTCCTTACAGTTTTTGCATACCCGTGATCTATGCACTTTTAAGGAGTTGATCGATTTTTATCGAATTCCAAGGACTGCTGAAGAGGTTAGTCCTTACAATTTCCGCATACCGTGATCTATGCGTGACGCGATCAATGGATTTTTATCGGATTTCATGGGCTGCTGACCGAATTGATCCTTACAGTTTTCACATAATCGTGATCTATGTGCGATGAAATGTATAGATTTTTATCAAAATCCATTGACTACTGACCGGGTTGGTCTTTACAGTTTTTGCATACCCGTGATCTATGCGCTATTAACGAGTTGATCGATTTTTATCGAATTCCAAGGACGGCTGACCAGGTTAGTCCTTACAATTTCCGCATGTCGTGATCTATGCGTCGTGATCGGTGGATTTTCATGGAATTCCATATGCATGCACCACGTGATCGATGGATTTTTATAAAATTCCATATGCATGCACCACGGGATCGATGGATGTTTATCGAATTCCATGTGCATGCACCACGAGATCGATGGATGGTTATCGAATTCCATGGACTGCTGACCAGGTTCTTCCTTACAGTTTTCGCATACCTGTGATCTACGCGCGACAAGATCGATCGTTTTTTCATCGAATTCCAATGGACTGCTCAGGATCCATCTTGAGAATGTTTATCCAGAACGGCCGAAGGGGAAGTGAGAATTTACAGAGAGAGGGACGGTATTTCCGGTTGAAGTTGGTCGACGTCTCCGATTGCCATCCGGCAGTGTGCCCCCGGCGTGTCTTACTTACGAAACTGAAATCCCTCGTAGGGAACCGGGAACGTTCTCGCGAACCGGCGCTACCGGTCTCGGGTTCGCGGCGCGGGTCGAGAATGCAACCGTCTGGAATGCCGAAGCTCTCTCTAAGACTCTTGGGGCCAGAGCGAACGGAGGGGTGTTTCCCCGGTGCGAACGGAATTTCACACTCGAATACGAGGTCGACCGACATTTCGTACTAAAGCAGGACATTCCGTTCGAGAATCGCTCTTCTCATCCTCCGCGCTCGTTCTCCCAGCTTGATCCTCGTAACCGGTGCTATACAACCCCCTGCCGAAGCTGCTCCTTCGTCGGCGTCTTCGACTGCTAGCAGGCAGAGTTGAATTCTCAGGAAACTGTGGATGCTGGAAAGCGGACCCCATCCGTACAACTCACCCCCCCCCCCCCCTCCCCCTTCCCCCTCCCTCCTTTAGGACCAAGAAGACGCTGCCGGTGTTACCGGTGGAACAGACTCTCGGACACGAAGGACGGGATGCAAAAGAGGCGAAAAGTGGGGGATGAGAGAAAGGAGGAAAACAACTCCTCGAGTTTCTCTTCGGGAGGCGGTGAGAGCCTTTCGATGTTGGCCGCGTTTCAAAAGAATGGGGAAAGGAAGCTGGTAACTTTTTTTTTTTTTGTGTTTTTTGTTTTTTGTTTCCAGTCAAGAGGGAAGGATGGTTGGAAGAGGGAAAGAGGGTGAAAAAAAATGCCGGGCGACGAGGATGAATCACTCCCGGGAGAAGGATCCTCCCCTGCGCCTTCGATAGGGGACTATCGAGTAATATTTGCACCCGTTGTGCTGCCTTTTGTACCCCATATGACGTCACTGATTTCTCACCGGGGTTTTTCCGATGCGATCTCGGGGTCGCCCTGCTGTACACGTCGGGAACAAATGAGGCGCATTAATAACGAGCCGCCCCTCCATCCGACCTCTCGCTCGAGCAAAGTTACCCGTCAGGGACTAATTAAATTTTGACGGAATTAAAAAAAAAAATAGTAAAAAGAGTTGTTAGGCTTACGACGAAAGTTCGAGCGCCCCGCGGGGTTTTCCCTCGTGTGTGCGCTCTGCACTCCCTGGTTCTGGTACCCCTTATTAAACTCGCTTCTTTCCCCAAGATTGTCCCGTCGATCCCTCGGACGGAATTTTTTTTTTCAATTTTAATCGATCGACAAAAAAAATTGTCTTTCATCCGCATTTTTTTTTGTGGCTGAAAAATCAGCTGGAAGAAATTTTGTTTTCCGAAGCACACCGCACGGCGTGGCGTGACCGAGTGATCCGCGATAGCGCGGTGATATCGTTGCAGCGAGCGCCGATGGTAATAACCGAGCGTATAACTTTCCGTACGGCATTCGGTTGTTCGCCAATTTCCGCCAACTTTTGTATTTAAATTGCCGGACGATTTGCTCGGGAGACCGTCAATTCCGGGGCGATAGCCTCGTGCCGGTAACGAGGGTGAGTTAACGCGATAACCAGCACGCATGGTATCGAAGGGCGCCCCGCCGAGGGCGCCGGAACCGCTCGATGGCGAAAGATATTCCTCATCGATTCCAACTCTCTCTATACAAATTTGAGAGTATATTCTGGAATTTTTTAAGAAAAATCGAATATGACATATTGGTTGAACAAAAATATTGTCTTTCATAGAAATGGACGTTTATCGCATTCAAAAAAATCTACAAAATTATGTTTTCAAAAGTTCACTTAAAACTGCAACTTTTATGTCTTTAGCGTTTTTGTGTACGGCTGATAGTTTTTAAGGTATAGGGGTATTTAAAAAAAGTTCGATTCGATATCTCAAAAAAATACGATCAAAAAATTCTGAAAAAATGACAAAAACCCCTTGTAAATAATCATGAATTGTGGTGAAATTACAATTTTTTTGCTTCGTACGGCTTTTTGACCGTACGAAACCGTATGGAATACCTCATATACATATGAAAAAAAAACTTACGCCCTTATTATTCTAAGGCCCTTTAAGGATGGACTTAAGCCCTTATTATTAATAAGGATGGACTAAGTCTCCCCCCCCCCGATTCTTGACACGACGGCGAGGGCGGCGGCAAAATCTCTTTATATTATAAAGCGATATTTTTTTAATGCTTCGAGTTCGCCTATGCTAATGCAACTCGGAGAGGACGAGCAGCCGGAGGAATGTGCGGTGCGGAGCTGAGCGGACACTCCGCTTGGGATCTGAGCTTTTCATAAAGGGACGAGAGTCTTCGTCCTGGGAAATAAGATGGTAGTCGAAGAAGCCGGGGATGGCTCGAGGGGTTGTTATGCCCGCGGCATCTGCAGCCGTGCCCTCCCCCTCGCCACCCTCGACCTCCTCCTCGCTATCTGCGATTCCGATACTTTGTTTTTGCCGACGGCGAGAGTCGAACTCGCGGCGGTGTGCGGCACGGAGGAGAGATTTCGATCCGGACGGGCCGGCACCCATATCCGCTGTATCGAGAGCTCCTCCGAGCGAATAAATCTGAATATCACCGTGCAGTCTGGTCATATCTTGGGATCGAGCGGGCGGCACTGCACGGAAAGGCTTCATATCGACACTATAAACATACGACGCGGAGGAGAGATCGTTCAGTGTTATTTATTGAATGCACTCGTTGCACAATAATAATAATAAAAAATTATTATTATCTGTTCGGTTTCAATTCATCTATTCAATTTCTTTTTTTTTTACCGATTTATGCAGCTTTATGTATTTTTATTATTATTATTAAATAGTAATAATAATAATAATAATTTATTGGATGCTCATTGCATATGAAAGTATACATTTTTTACATTTTACCATAACAGTCTTCAGATTCTTAACGGTACTTCATTTTTAATAGTTTAGTACTGCTTTCCAAGTATGAGCAGGTCGTCTAAATGCTACTACTTTGTATCCCGATCACTGCTCTATATTCCTATTAAAAGGTGTTCATGCTATTGCCGCGTTTGCAACTGTAGTGCAAATAATTATAAATAGAATAATAAATATAATTATACTTTTCTTAATTCTAAGCCGTAGTTTGTAAACCACACTGTACTCATAAGAGCACCTAATCTTTGTTATGTAATTACATAACAAGAGCACTTAATTTCTGTTATGCTTAAACATAACAGAGATTAGGCGCTCTTGTGAGTACAATGTGGTTTACAACCTACGGCTTAGAATTAAGAATAGTATAATTATATTTATTATTTTTATTATAATTATTTGCGGGACAGGGCATTTTCTTCCCGTTTATACACTGAAAAAAAATGTCGTTGTTTCAATAGCACTAATATACTTGAAATAAACTTAATTGATTCAATAGCATCAACATCGGCACAACGGCATATCTGTTTTAAGAACGATGTAATTGCAATCAGTAGTGCATCGAAAAATGCATTTTACTCGATCAATTGTACTATCTCCCGAAATACACATAAAAAGTTAAAAATAAAATTTAGAAATAAAATTTAACAATCAAATTTAAAAATACTTGTCGGGCCGTACTGTTTTTCGAATTTATAAAAAATACAGTAAATGTTTTATTCAGCCACTATACATGATCTGTTTACTCGTCAAGTTAACTCGTCGCCTACGGCCGGGCAAGTATTTTTAAATTTTATTTTTTAATTTAATTGTTTAATTTTATTAAAAATTGTTGGTACTATCTCCCGAAATACATATATAATTCTTTCAATGAGACATGAATTTAAAAAATGTACAGTGCTGCAATTGGAAATTTGCAGATATTCCAAACACATCTAACCGATTTAATACATTCGATGCTTGCGTCATTACCGCAATTTACTGACGCTTTTGAGAACATTTGATGTAAATAACATTGTATAAATCGGGGAATAATGTGTTGGCTCGGATGCATGGTAGGGGAGGCAGGGATGATCATCAGTTTGAGTATGCAGAGTCGTAGTATGCAGTATGTGTTCTCCTGACAGGGAATGCATTGCATTACAGACGATGTGTAATTCCGAGGGACGAGGGTTGGTGTCGGATACGAGACTGCGGAACAGTTCTCAACGTGGTAATCAAATCTAATCCGGCACGGAGCTTCGGGGCGTTAATCGGCAGCCAATGTTATGTCGGATTAACGTGTGTTATGCGGGGATCAAGGGACCGGCTACGACGGCGTATCTCTCGTAGCGGATCGGATCGAAGCGAGGCCTGTTTGGCTCCCGACAGTGGGCGAATCATTTACAACATAATAATGAGATAATACAATTATTTAAATTATTTTTAAAAAAGGGCCAACCTCAAATGAAACGTGCTGGCTGTAGACTTCGGTCAACGACCCATGGTACTTCCTCAAAAAAATCTATTATCAACAATTCTATTCGTCGTCGGAAATAAACAGAAGACTTCGCTCTCAGTGAAAAGCTCATCATGTTGCAACCCTTCGAGAAGGCGAATTTCGTTCCATAGACCAGTTATTTTCCTTTATTAATTTTTTTGTTTTTCTGGTTAACAATATGCCGAAGAAAGTAGAGCTTATTTGACGCATATTCGAGAGTCTCAGCACGAACAATTCGAGGATATTTTTTTATCTCTAAAACCGGACCCTTTTGGTTTCAATTTTTGAACGAAATATTAATATAATATAATGATTAAAATTATTTTTAAAAAGGGCTAAACTCGAGTAGGAAAACCTGGCTAGAGGGCTTCGGTTAATAACCCATTGTCCGCTCTCAAAAAAACAGCACCAAAAAACATTGATTATCAAAACAAACCTATTCGTCAGTGGAAATAAACAGAAGGCTTCCGACGCATAGCCGGGGATTTAGCGCGTAAAGCTTCAAGGGTATTTTTCTCTTTAAAAGCGGTTCCTTTGGTTTCAATTTTTGCACACCGAGAAAAAGAAGTGGTTGGATTAAGCAAATGCGCAGTGACAAACGTTCAAAGGTGTATTTTGTTGGTACAACAAAAATGCTTGTTTCTGTCGACAAATTTTGAATATATTGAAGCAAAAAATGGTTTAACAAAACAATGCTTTATTTGTACCAAACGAAGAACAGCTTTGAACGTATGTCACCGCAACCTTTGGTTAATCCAGCCAATCTTTTTCGCAGTGTAATAACGCAATATAATGATTGAAATTATTTTTATTAAAAAAAGTTCCAAAATCAAGTGCAACAATCGTCTGTAGGTTTTCGGTCAACGACCCACAATTCTCTCTCAAAGAATTGTGTAAGTATAGAAAAATATATTATCGGTGATAAAAAATCGATATAAATATAAATATTATTTATATCGGTGATAAAAAATCCGGTGTTAAATAAAAACAAAATAATAACACTATAAAATGATTGAAATTATTTTTGTTTAAAAACTTCTAAAATCAAGTGGAACAACCGTTTGCATATTTTCGGTCAACGACCCACCGATCTCTCTAAAAAAAACTGTGTAAAGAAAGAAAAATGTATAATCAACAACCCCATTCGTCGGAGATAAACAGAAGCCTTCCCTCTCGGCGAAAAGCTGCTCGCGCGACAAGCAGCTTCGAGGAGACTAATTTCATTTAGCATGAAAGAAAATAAAGCTTATCCGACGCATATCCGAGGGTTTTAGCACGTACAGTTCGAGGGTATTTTTCTCTTTAAACCTTTAGCCGACCGCTTTGGTTTTAATTTTTAACTACCCCCTCTTCCCCCCTCTCCCCCCTCCCTCCCGGTGTACAAATGAGGAGCGAGGCTCGCAATCGGGCGATCTACCCGTGTATCCAGCGACGACCCTTGACGCGGCCGGGCGGCGCGCAATCGCGAGCGATCGCGTCGATTTTCCAGTTGAGAAACAAACGCCGAGCCCCGAAGGGAGAACGGACGCCTTTTGCTTCGTTGAAAGTGAGCGCCGAGGCGGAAGAACAAGCGGTGAAACGAGAATGGGAATAAGAAGAAGTGTAGGAAGAGAGGTGGATGGAAGTCGGCCCGATTCGAAAGATAGAGGAGAGTGGAGGCGATCAAGGTGCCGTGCGGAAGAGCCGCGCGTCTCCCGCGCAATCTCGCATGCAAATCGGCTTGCCAGTCGGCGGATAGCCGGGGCTGGTTTGTCGGAAAGCGACCGAGCCGCGCCGTCCGCGAGCGGGACTGCTGCCACCCTCCAGCCGCGGATCCCTAGGTCACGATGCTACGATGTCGACCTCCCTCGCAGAACACCCCGGAGGGTGAAGGCACTTTCAGGGAAAAATTTGTTCCCTCGCGATATCGACCTACCTGCATGCAAATGCCTCCGGCTGGCCTCGCCGACCTCGCGGCCCTGGCTGGCATCGCATATTTTCATCGAGCGGTTATTTTTATTTGTTATTTCTATTTGTTATTTTTATTTGTTATTTTTATTTGTTATTTTTATTTGTTATTTTTATTTGTTATTTTTATTTGTTATTTTTATTTGTTATTTTTATTTGTTATTTTTATTTGTTGTTTTTATTTGTTATTTTTATTTGCTATTTTTATTTATTATTTTCGGAGCTGGGCGAAGTACCGAGAAATACTTCAAGTACAAACCGATAGCGGTGGACGCGCGGTTGGCGCACGGCTCCGGTGGTCTCCCAAGTCAAGCACAATCGCTCGCGGTCACCGCTTGGATGGGTGACCGCTTAGCCGTGCGCTAGCTGGTGCATCGACCGGTTAGCGGGAGGCGCTTTCTTCTGAAACTTAGGTGTTTCTGCACTTTACTCAAGTGCAGAAATACCGGAGGATCAGTAGAATATCGTCAGCTGTACCGACATGGGTCTTCCGCAGTTTCCCTGTGTCCTCGGCGAATGCGGTACAGTTAGGGGGAAGTAAGTCGGCTGCGGACGCACGGAATTAGAGTACGTTAGCCAAGTGCGGGTAGGTAAGTGATAGAATAGGTTCACGGTTAGGCTAGGGGGGAGCTAAGCTAAAAAACCCTAAGGGGTGTACCTGGAACGGAACATTATTAAAAATAAATAAATAAATAAATAAATACTTCAAGTACAGAGTACTTGATATTTTGATACTTCGTTTTTTTGACAATATTCCAGATGGAACAATTTTTGGTCCATAGCATTGCATAGTGGAAGTTGTCATGGGAATATAAATATATTACGAATTGGCTGAAGTAGTTCAGCCATCGATTTATTATTTTTCGCTATTTGTTCAATATTTTTATATTTCTATTCATGGTATTTTCGCGATATATCCTATGTATTTCCATTCATGTTATGTTTGCCATATTCTGGAAATTTCTATTTACCCGACTTTTTTATTTTTTCTGTTTTTATTTTTACTCTATTGTATTTTTTTTTGCCCACGTGCGGTTTGGCGCGATTTGTTCGCGTGTGAGAGGTTTTTGTTCCGGGCACGGTGTTCTTAGGGGGCTGAGATCCCAGAACACGAAATAAACGTTTCTATCTATCTACTAACAATAAGTATCGGGTACTTTTTGTACTTGAAGTGCTTCTCAAGCACTTTTCGCAATTTGGTTCCTGGCGTTAAGCGTTATTTAGGCTTTGAAAAATAAAGGTGTAAAGTAATTCATGTAAAGTAAACATGGCTTCCGCATTGTAAAACATCGCTAAATGAAATTTTCATAATTCGTCGTTTTGCGGCCGTCTTTAATTTATGATTCCCATTTTTTATTTTAAAAAATCCATAAAAAAACGTCTTTAAAAATTTAATTTAAAAAAGGAAAGGCATCTCTTCTCGTCCCTTATCGTTTTTTATAAGATATTATTTTTTTAACTAAAGAAGAAATGACAAGGAGGGCATTTCTAGTTTTTGTAATAGAATTTAAAAAATTTCAGCCTCGTTAAAATTATACTTATTGAAAAGTTTATACATATAATCATATATTAATAGAAACAGGATGGCTAGCGTGTACTCAGAAAGTAGGGGAGAGCGGGGCAAAATGGGGCAACGGGGCAAAACGGGGTTTTTCGGCAAAACTGGGTTTTTCGGCAAAACTAAATTTTTCAATCATTTTTGGATCGGATAAGTTGGCAAAACTGAACAGAAAAGCCTGATGTATCCGATAGGGCGAATTCCGGCATCCAAAAATTATTAGAAAATGACGTGTTGCCCAAAAACCCCGTTTTGCCCCGTTGCCCCATTTTGCCCCGCTCTACCCTACTCGTACTTGGTTCTTGAAATACTAAAAAGTACTTTTGCACTACAACTACTGCCCAGCTTTGGTAATTTTTTATTTTTTGGTCCATGCATGAGTGGAACATTAATTTTTTAGGACATCTATATATTTATTCAATAAACCATCCAAGGCACCCCCGGCACGGAAGTCTCGTGTGGTCCGCGAGCCATCGAAGCCGCCGGGGAAAAGGCTAGTTGGGCGGATTCGAGAACAGTGGAAAAAAGGAGGAAAAAAATGAAGAAGTTACCGCGCCACATGAAAAGTTGGAAAAAAAGGGATGGAGGAATATAATGCGGATTCGTAAGGACAAGGCGAAAGCTGCCCCCCTCTCGGCGGGAGTCTAATTCCGAAGCGGCGAAACTTCCCGGTCCTTTGGAACTCCGCAGTGAAAGTACAAGCGAGCCGGGCGACGGCCACTACTCTGGTGAATTTTCTTCTTTGGGATAACTCGCCACCACTTTTTTTGTTTTTCCCTTTCGCGTTTCGCTCGCGATACCTCTCTTATCTTTAAATTAACACTGCGGTCGGGGAGGGGGGAGCGCGAGAGGGGGAGTGGGCATATAAGATCGTGGCTTCTTCTAAGAACGCGATAATGCTACCAGCAGCCCCGCTGTAAATAGTCCGACTCGGCCGTTTGTATAAGCTCAAACTCGCCGGAGCCAAACCGACATCCCCCCTCCCCCACCCCCGCCCCCGCAACTTTATTCCGCCAGCTTACGCGCACGTCGCCAATTGAATTTTATTACCGAATCCGAAGGCTCCGCGCGCGTCCGGGGTAAATGGATTCTCGCTAACAAATCCCTATCGCCATCGGATATATATATATATATATAGAGCAATTCCAATAATTCAACCATATACTTCTAGGATAAATGGTCTCCATAAGAATCTTCTGCGACCCCTTTTTTCCCGCGCGAAAATAAATGTTGACGTCTGGAACGGGTGAAAACAAAAATCGATGCACTGCGTCAGTCATATATGTACAGTTTCTTCATTTTATAGAATTTATTTCTCTCGAATTCAAGCAATGTTAAAAATTAATTCCAAAATTCATACTTCCAGCGCCGATACCACTAAGGTAAACGGCCCAGTTTCCGCCGGTGTCCCAGTTACCGCCATTAATCGCAATTTACACTAATAATAAATACAGTGTACGTTAAATACAAACGAAATTGACGGCATGTTGAAGAGCGGTTTACTCTTCATCAATGTCGCGATACGTATATTTTTAATAAAATATTCCGTTTAACTATTGAAGATGGCGGAAACTGGGCCGTTTACCTTAACTAATTAATGAAGCCCCGATGGAATCTAAAAAGATCGAATAAACGGGTACTGAAACTAAACATACTTCTATAATTATTCAGTATTTTTTTCTTTCATTTTTCTTTTATCTACAAAAGTTTTCAAACACTTGAATTGAATTTTATTACCGAATCCAAGGCTCCGCGTGTGTCCGAGTTCAATGGATTTTCTTTAATAAATCCCAATCGCCATACGATATATAGAGTCATTTCAATAATTCAATATATACATCTAGGATAAACGCTCTCAATAGAATCTTCGGCGACCCTTTTTTTGGAGCTCGAAAATAAATTTCGAGCTATCGAGTCGGTAAAAGTAAATCGATTGAGCGTGTCGATCATCGGTTTACGATTTCTTCATTTAATAGAATTTTTTTATAGCATAGCACCAACGCGAAAAATTAATTTTCCGATCTGTCAAAAATACAATTTACCATCGCCGATACGATTAACTGATTCACGAACCCCCAGCCGAAATAAAAATAATCGAATAAACATGTATCAAAACTAAAAATACTTCTACGTTCGTTCATAAAATCTTTCTTTCGTTTTTCTCGTATCTACAAAAATTTGAAAAAATTATACAAAAAAAAAATATAAAAAATTATAGTCGACTCTAGCACGCATACATATTATATCGCACACGTGGCGCCCATCCCATTAGCATTTTCCCACCGCTGACACATCGTTAACCTTTTTGCACCAAAGAAACGTTACGAAAAAAAAATATATATCTATCCGACATTTCGCCCAACGCGTTGTATTCGGCAAAAAACATCGTTTATAGGCGCGCGATTGAAAAGGGTGTGGCTTGGCGAAATCCGCCAGGGGGAGGGGGAGGGGGGGGGGGTGAATGGGCGCGGGAGTGCGGTGTAGGGCGATGTTATATAGCACAGACCGGGTGCGCGACGCGCGGCTAAAACTATTTCTCTTCCTGGTCTGATGCGGCAACGCTGTGATTTGAATACATCGAGTTAGTGGCGCGTGCCGGGACTAGAGAATCCGTTCGTTTTCCCTCTACCGGCTACCGAGGCCGCTATCTCTCCGCTATCTCGGACGCTTTACCCCGAGGCACTCATTACTTGCCTTTTCACCGATTCACGGTGGAACGCACTCTCGTCGTTCGCCAAGCCCCCCCCCCCCCGCCCTTGCCGCTATCCGCGTGAGATCGATTCCACCTGATGCCAGACGCGCGTCACGACCTAGCCAGCCGCCCTCGGCCCCTTCCCCCCTTTCCATCCCCTTAACGATATCGGAATTCGGTAAATAATGTCGGGACTCTTGCGGTGCCGTTTTCCAAAGAGGCCTCTAGTCTGCGAAAGCGACAG
>JAPYZC010001756.1:0-17770 GCA_030522665.1 Ichneumoninae sp. A BG-2022a | reverse complement strand
CTAAGTCGGCTGCGGACGCACTGGAAGTTAGGTAGCTTAGTGAAGTGCGGGTAGGGAGTGATAGGGGGAAAGGGACGGGTTACGTAAAAACCCGAGGAGGGTATACGATGGAACATACAAACAATTTTTTTTTAATAATAGGGTGAGGGCGATCAATAATAGGGTCAGAAGCGATCAATAAGAGGGTCAGAAGTGATCAATAAGAGGGTCAGAAGCGATCAATAAGAGGGTTAGAAATCAATAATACGGTTAGGGGCGGTCAATAATAGCGTTGGGGCGTCGCCAGTAGGGTCAGGGGGTCGCCAGTAGGGACAGGGATAGAAGACCGGAGTCAAATGACACCGCCCTCAATCTGGGGGTGCCCAGTCGGGGGGGGGGGGGGGGCGGGGGGGGGGGGGTGCGGGGGGGGTGGGGGGGGGGGGGGGGGGGGGGGGGCGGGGGGGGGGGGGGGGGGGGTTCGGGTGTGCCCTGACGCAATTATTCTATGCCCCTTGGGGCCTCTACTGCTGGTCTTCAATAATCTAAGACCCTATTTTAAGTAAGTTTAGGAAACACTCAACAGGACCGCACGGCCCACCAGAAGCCCTAATGTGTATATATATATATATATATATATATATATCTATTGTAACGGGATGCTCTTACCCCCAGGCAGAGTCTCGCGTTTCGGCGGACCGCTCGCTCAAGCGAAGTTCTGGCTGCTATAAAAGCTCTGTCTGTCCTATCCTCCGGGTTCCGCATATTATCTCTTGATACTGAACCACCTCCCCTAGCATCTGCCATTTCTGTCGGCATCGGGCCCTCCACCAGGCTCGCAAAAGGTGAGTCTGCGAGGATAAAACTATTTTTTGGACACCTATCCGTTGAGAAACGATAGTATTTGGTCTTGAACGTCGGCTTGATCTTTGGTTCCCGAATTGCCAGACTGGAGAAATCCGTAAACGCTCTTCCCCCACGTAATATCGAGCCGGTTCTGTACCGAACTCTTTACCTTCCACTTGGAAGAAGACGATCTAACAAATCGTGAGTTCGATATTCCGCTGCCCCGGAATATCGACTCTCTTCAGTATGTCTGTATATAACATCTGCATTACAAAATGTATAATATTATCAATTAGCTAATATTAACTGTATATTCGAAAAACTGCGAACCTTTCTATAATATTTCATCAATGACATCGACGTAATAAGGTAAAATATAAAAAGCGGCTTCGATAAAGTTGAAACAACGACAGTTTTTATATTCGTGAACAGGCAAACGGATGTTTTGCCTGTCGCCTTTCACATTTCCGAGTTCGTGCGATCGATAGTCCCCGATCTTGCAAGCTGATAAATTCGAATGGTCGCGGGGCGATCGACGCAATCGACGTTTCGACACCGCCTTCAATTTCCCTCTCGACATTGTTATCCCAGATATTTATTTTTATTTTTATTTTTTTTCATATAGTATCGTAGTTAGCGTTGCAAAAAAGTACATCAATTCCCTCAGAAAGCCTTACGAATTTTGGGTTATATGGAATTCATCGAAAAATTATTTTTTAAGTTATTTCTTCCCGAAGTTGCAAAATGTCAATTTATTCGCAAAGTTATGATATTACATAACTTTGAGAATACCTGCTGTACGGCTAATAGCCATGGTGCTTTGTGTATGCATATATAACGTGAATTACAGTAAGGTTAGGCAGACCTCTTGTACTTGACATCTTGAGTAGGCTATTCGCAACGTCGGATTATGCAAACGAAAAAACTTCACGTCAACCGCACGCACCTCGCCGGAGCTATTCTTCTTTATCCAATTTTTCGCGACTCTCAAATCACAGTTTGCTCGATTCAAAAGAATGATTCGTATACATTTCTATCTTGCGACGCAGTTTTTAAAAATATTTTTAATATCTCGAAGAATGTCGATGGTTGTCATATCAAGTCGACCAATTATTCATTACGACTACCTTCTGCGAATCAAAAGATATACTGTTATTGTATTGTAGAAACATCAGAAGGTCCAAAATGAACGATTATAGAAAATGTAATATCTTTATTTCGTACCAAGCTCGATCAAAACAGCTTTCAGAGCCCTTTGATAATTTTTTTATTAAATAATTAAATGAAAACCAATTTTTTTGTTCGTGTGTTGTTTATGTCGTTTTGACGGTAAAATGTATCTAAGAAAAAAAATCGACCGTCGAATTGAACGAAAAGATCATATCTTTATTTTGACCAAAATCGTCTCATGCGGACTTCAAAGCGTTTTAGAAACAGCACATTAAAAAATCTGTTTAAAAATACCTGACCTCCACGTCTCCACGATTCTTTCTTTAACGATTGGCCATTAAAAAACAGTTCAGAAGTAGTCAATTTCATATTCATTCTCGATTTTTTAATCTGAAATCATTGGTTGATATTTCTGTTATTCACAGCGATTTACTTAAGCTACAATAGGGCTTTTTGGCACACCGGGAAAAATATAATTAATTAGCAAATCCATACGATGTGCATTGCCTCAAGACGAGCAAACGCACCGAATTTGCTTAATTTAAATAAAACATTTTTACGGTTGTCCACGGTGAAACTTTGTAATCCGATGCAAATATTTGTTGCGGAACGGTAGCAGCTCAGTGGCTTCGGATTTGGTGCCATAACTAAATACACAGACACATACACACCCACAGATATATGAGCGTACAGATGCGGTTTCTGGAGTCCCACGAGAGTTGGAAGTATTCTGACGGTGGTCGTGCCCGAGAGAGGAGACGCTTCGAGAGGTCTAGACACTCATCTTCGCTTAGGTACTCCCGCGGATAACCGTGTACCATAATATACAGTATAGTAAAGGAAGCGAGAGGGAAAGGTGCCCGCGACTTCGTAACGACAGACAAACCCGGATCGAGTGAGTGAGTCAGACGACCCGCGCCGATACAGCGAAAGTCCAAGCTATGGAGAGAGAAAACGAGAGAGCTGTTTGACCGGTCGGAATTCCCTGCCGCCTCTACCGCCTTCGCTCTTTCCTCTGCGCACGACTCACAGCATCGCTTCTAACTCGATCTCTCGAGCCTTCAGGTGTACGAATCGATGAATGTTTTCAGCCGGCCGCGTCCGTAATGATGCTCCCCCACGGCTCTTCATCGTCGTTCCTTCCACGAATCGAGAATCTTCGTGGACCGCTAAGTACATTATAATTAGAGCTTAGCGCGGAAATCCTGCTCAGTGAAAAAAAAAAATGAGCTTCGAGGTGCTTCGCATAGACGAGGGAAGGTACCTTTTTTTAAAGCTTTTGATCGCGATGTTGAATAACCAGGGCATTTACTTTAAGATGTGAAAAATATGATTCTGTATACTAGACAGAAATTGTGCGGATAAAGTGGGATTAATTAGCGTGTAAACTCTATATGTTCTATAATATGGGAAGTGCCATTTTAGACAAGGTACAATTTACATAGAATTTTTACGAGTTTTGTAAGCTTCAGATAAATTCGTTACAGAGGGCTGAACGACAGAGGTCGATGGCCCTTTGGCAATGTACTTTTTATTTATCGTGGCAAAAAAAGGATACTGTTCGATAATAGATGTACACTCTGTGCAACGTTGTCGATAAATTTTATTTTACTGTCACTACTACTTCTTTACATCTCACTCGTTGTCGGATTAACGAGAAACATTCCAGAGACTACACTTTTCAGATTACTTTCAGACAATGTTAATAGTTATATTGTAAAAAAAATATATTTCATATTTGAAATGTTTTTTTTTACAATATAACAATAAAATATATTTTTTAAATATAATACAGCTTTGCATTAGTCGTCGTTGTTGTTACGATAAATAGTGGTCTATGTGATTGCAAAAATTGCACCTATTTTCAACTACATGAACATTAAACGCTGCTTTACATGTTACCCATTGTCCAATATTTATACACCGATACAAAGGACGTTTTTTCTTGGGCGTAAAATTAATAAAAATCTTAGACAGGAGAATAATATCCTTCACTTCGTAGAGTCGAGTGATTTGAACGGTATCAAAGCTTTCTTTTATTTCATGGTAAATTATCTGAAAACTAGAGCCTCGATGATAGACGCTTAAGCCTGTACACTCTATGCCATTATGCCCTTTATTAATAGCTGGACTAACTGAATGGGACTGCTATAGCGAAACACGCCAGCTATTAATGAAGGACAGTATACCAAAAAGAACCTCGCAATTTTGGGTCTTGTACTCCTTACATGCACATAATACATAAATAAATGAATAAATATAATTGCAAAAGAAAAAAATTGCCAATAATTTTTCTCGGATGAACTCTTCGCAAATTTGTTTACAAAATAATTTTTTTATTCACAATTAATTAATTTAAAAAGCCAAAAGTCCCACTTGTTTCGTGTAAGAAGGAAGTAATACTTTACTAGAATCGCATCATTCTGGATTTGCCGTGTGTACAAATCGTTAATAAACGGGGATAATAGATAATATTGAACGTAAAATGTATGGGGCGAAAAATCACGGGTCGATAACTTGTTCATGGAAGTAAGCATCCTTCACTTTTAAAAATATGAAAATGCGAGACAAATACAATACCATATCCAAAATATTATTTTTGGTACAGTACGAAAAAGTTGTCGCCATGTGATGACATTTTTGAATGGATGTCTTTCAAATTTGGTCTTATCTAGACTCTCCCCCCTCTTCCGAGCGACAATAACAAATAATGGAATAAATACAAATATTTTTAGACCATAATCTGAGTCCAATTTTTTAAAAAGATTTCCATACTTTCTCTTCTTACGTACTTCGTATGGAATGAAAATATAATGATAATGCTCCAGTTGTTAATTTATTAGCATAGAAATGCTCTCAGAATATCAGGCGTGATAGATTAATAAGCCTTTATGATAAAAAAAAAGAAAAAAAAAACATCATCGACGTACCGAAAAACATGAAAAAAATGTACGAGAAGCCTTTTCGTAAAAGTTTTCTCGATCGTCGTTCTCGATGTCTGGTTTTTTTTTTGTTTTCTTTTTTTAGTTGCCGGTTTTAAAGACGAGCTTTCACGACTTCCTGAACAGCTCTCTTGTATTTCGGCGACATAAAAATAAAAATAAAATAAAGTAAACCACTTTCCCCACCGATTCCCTTCGGACAAACATTTGTCGATGACCATCGACATCCGTGCCCAGTAACTGTCGATAAAAATACATTTCATTCGATTGATTTTTCGACTATGGGGATTGATTTCGTCGGACGCCGAAGCAAAAGTGGAAGCGAAAGCTACTACTTATTTTACTCTGCTGTGCGATTCTCTCTAGGATTGCGAGTTAGGCGGACTCGCGAAGGGACGGAGCCGGCTTAACGAGGTTCGCCGAGGGACGTGAAATTTCTCCGAGCTCATCGCTAGAGCTTTCATCGACGCTCGTGAAGGATTTTCTGATTAGGAAAGCGTATATCGGGCGGACATCCACGAGAACCACCATATCGTAAAAGGGCCAAAAATAAGGAAAACAAAAGTATACCAAAATCGGGAGTAATTGTACCAATCCTTTCTTCGTAACAAATCCTACTGTGTCTCCGAATCGTTGGCCATCTTTCGCTGTACAGAACCGTTACCGTCCTCTCGTAACGTTCAAAACCTCGACGATAGTTCCCGTCGATTTTAAAAGAGGGCTATCAATTATTCACTCTCTTTTATCTTCGAAACGCGCGCCCATCGCCATTCTCTGATTAAATTGACATTCATTCATTCCGCGGAATAAAAAGGATAGGCCGATAGCTGTAGTGCCGCGATAGAGCGAAGCTATAGTCACACAGCTTTACGAGGTTCTGACTCTCGAAAAAAAAAATCTCGTTAGTTCGAGCCAGTGGGGACAAAAAAAATGTATTCGTTTCATCCTCGTCAATACTTCGGAGGGGAGGGGGAGAGTTTTTTTTCCCCGGCGAATTTTCATTTCTTCACCTCGTTTAATAATCCATGGAGAGAAAAAGGGTCGGAGGTTTGTCCGTGCTTCCGTGCTTGTTGGAAAAGTTGAAAATTCGTGGCCTAGTTGGTCGAAGACGAGAACAGCAGCAACAGCAGCTTCGGATCTCTCGGGTTCTCTGCTTTCCGTCGCTAGGCCGAAGCATTCGAACGCCGGTGCGGGCGCGTGGTGCAGATAAGTCGTCGTCAGTTTCGTGTCTACCGCCGGCTTATTTATAAATGGGCAGGACCGAATAAACGGGAGCTCTCTCTCTCTCTCTCCCTCTCTGTCCCGAGTCGGAGGCTCGGATTTTACTGAGAAAGAAAGAGGAAAGAGAACGAGCTAATGAAAAAGAAAATGGGAGAAAAACGAAACGGGACTGCCTTTCAATGCGGGAAATTATATTTTAACCTCGAGAATGTTGTCGATTTTTTTTTTTTTTTGTAGCTCATTATACTTGTCACGACAAAATGGAATGTAGTTAACATGGGAAATGGTGATAAGAAATCACAGCTAGCAGATGCTGTATGTGCCAGTTGCATTTGACGGAATAAACCCGCAGTGCCGCACTAGGCTTCCGAGCGAATCTGGCTTGATTTAGATCGAATTTGGCGAATTTGACTGTACTTATATATATATATATATAGTTAGTCGTATATGCTCAAGTAGCAGGAAATGCGGACTTGACGGTTCTGGGCAACGAGAGACGAGTGAAGCGCACCCGACGCTTCGTCGGATTTCACATATAACGCCCTATATAGGCTACCTACGCGGTTCTTCTTACTCACGATCTCGGCAAATAAGTGCCACGAAGTAATCCAGAGAGCACGGTATTCCAATTTCTGTCTAGCATATCCAGTGATTTCATGGTTTTATGTTTTTTTTTTTGTTTTTCAACTCATTATAGTATTAATACATTTCTTCTTCTCGTTGAGATTTTTTTTCAATCTTTTTTCTAATTTAAACCATACGTGACTTCGAAAACTGAATTAAAAAAATAATCATAAATGAATTTGTTGTTTCAAGTTATGGACATTGCTTCAGTTTTGCTTCACCCGTCCCCGATAGCTCTTTGGAGTTATATAACAAGACGGAATATCATGGAACGTATTTCCAGCAAAATTCTAATTTTCGAAATGAAGGGTGTCCTCGGAAGATTGAATTTTTTCTTTCTTAATTACGTCATTGATCATTAAGTTGAGTACAAATGAAGCGTCTCCCTCAACGAAGCACACATTAGGACACATTAGGAGGACGTAAAAATATTAATTTAATATCGTCAGTTTCAAGCTGTCTTGCTCGGGAAGTCCCCTGGAAGGACCTTAACAAGGTTTTTCCGACGATGAACACTGATGAAATATGAACTTCGCGAGCCACGTTGCTGAATAATTGAATTACATCTAGTCTGCAGAATAACAGCTGTGAGCTATGATGACAAGAGTTGCACGCACGCGTAAGCTTCTCCTCGTCGCTAATTCAATATGATAATTAAAACGGAGAGTAACCCGAGCAGCTCGAGCAGCGGCAGTAGTAACAGTACGTGGGAATGAGATCAGCCAGTCATACGCTCCGTGCCGGGAGCTCTCGGCTCCTCTTGGGAGGGCTGTGACGATGCGACAGTTTACGACGTTTCCTTCATCATCCCTTTAGACCAGCTGGTCCACTGCATCAAATTATACAACTCACGTTAATGTGTGTGTGTGTGTGTGTGTGTGTGTGTGTGTGTATATATATATATACACCTGCTTTCCATAATTTTTCAAATTCATTTAATCGCAAGAGAAAAATTATAAAAAGCTTATAGTTTTAATAATCATAAGAGTATAACAATAACCATATGTTATATTCTTTCGCGATACACTTGAGTCACATAATCGATCGCGCCCCTCCCTTTCGCCCAATAGACTTTATTTTCTCAATCTTTCGATTACTTCACCACCAACAAATTATTACTATTTTTTTGTGACAAATTTCTAAGGTACTTGATATGATAAATGTGGAGAAAAATTGTAAAAAAAAAATACAAGTGAAACGAAGATTAATCTTTATAGACTGATAGAAACTCGCTTATATTTGTGCGGAGTACGGCGAAAACTTCGAATACCCTACACGTGTCAAGAGCATTGCTCATACATACACAGATAGAGCGAGAAATTCAGCTGAGCTTGGCTAGGCTCTCTGAACTTTCGAGCGTCGGGAACCTTATCGATTATTCGGCCTCCGACACCGGGAAAGCGTGGCGTGGCGAGGGTTTCTGGCCAACGACGACGAGACATGGACCGCCAATTCCTCCTCCTCTTCCTTCTCCTTCTTCTTCCCCGTTGCTATATCGCCACCGTCTCTTCCCTTTTCGGTCCCCGCTCAAACGCCAATCGAGTTGAAACTTCTATCGCGCAGTGGCACTTCGTTTCCAACTTGAGAATCCGAGAGATCTTCCGCAGCAGCTAGACGAGAAACCTGCCCGGACTCTGCTATCCGCAGTCAACTATTCCCCGTTCTCTTCGACCGACGACGACGACGACGACGACGTTTGGCCAGGACGACGTCGTCGCGGAATCGCCACCGAGTACTTTTGCCACTTGCCTTGGGAATCGATAACCCCCTTTCTATTTCCACTTTTAACCTTTTGTAGTGTATACATGTACATGTACATTTATATATACGTATATTATGAAGCGATTTTTTTGGCACGTCAGAACTGAGTCGTCGTCTATGTTTTGATCTCCTTGAGTTGCTGGCGATTTCGATGACGCGCACTAAGTTAGACTGAATGTAATTGTTCGCTCCGGGATCTTCTTCTGGTCAATTTTGATTTTTTTTTTAATTTATTTAGTACTTGCGACACGGTCGCTAGGCAACGACGGAGATGTCAACGATATTATTTTTTTTTCCGGAGAATCCGAACGAATTGAATATCTTCCTGGCTTTTAATACCGCTGCTTGGCTTCACGCTTCTTTCTTCCCTGGACTGTGATCGACCGCTCTGGATGCAATATTCCGTCAGTCGCAGCTTAGCGATTTCATGCAAATCCATTTTTTTAAAGGCATTACAAGTTCGTATCGTGCAGGCGATTCGAATCGAATCGAATAGTGCAGTAATTTTTTTCTTTGTCCGAACGACCACATGTTTTATTAATTATTGATAGCGTTTCGGAGTAACGCTATATTCCCTTATTAAGGCATTTTTTTCGTTTATTGGTTTCGTTAAACGGTAGAAATTGAGGACGATAAACCAAGTAGCTGTACATTGTTGTCATGAATGATTGGTCAGTTTTCCTATAGCGGCCCTATTCAGATCGTCCAGACATTCGTGAACAGCACCGTACAACTCGTTATTGTTTTGTTTGTCATTATCGGAACGACTAATAATGCTCAATTCGATGGGTGCCTACGCGACAGAAATAATTGATCGAGGGAGAAGATCTGTCGTAGCAATTGCTAAGGTAAACGTACCAATGACTGAACACGTCCCAGTTACCGGAAAATTGGCCCGCAGACAGAAGTTTATTGCGATTATAATGGTTAAAAAATAGTGGTTACTGTTAAAACAGTATTTACAATTAGTAACTTAGTGTAAATCAGGGTGAGATGGCCAGCCGAATTTTTTTTTTCATCACTCGGTGCGGAAATGGCCGCTTTTCCGCCCGCTTCGCATGCGTAAAACCGCCATTTTCGCACCTTGCGATGAAAAATTTCGTACATCCCTCGTGCGAAACACTTTTTCTAACTCGTGGAGTAACGTAACTATTTTTCCTGCCTTCGCTAAAATAGCCACATTCCTTTCGTGCAATATGGGCGGAATATAGCCTATTTTTGACCGATGATCATTACTAACCGGTGCGCATGCGCAGTAGTTTCATTACTCCCTCTGCAAGCTCTATTACCTACTCCCAGGGAGTAATGATCATTGGCGAATATTACAATTTTGCGACGCAAGAAATGTGGTTATTTTAACAAAGTCGGGAAAAAAATATCGTATGCGACAAGGGAGGAAGTTCATTTTCACCTCCTGTGAATTTCTGAATCAACTTCACACTCGGTGAAATCACGCACTTTCTTCCCTTGTGACATAATATACTATTTCAGTATTCGTCACGCGCAACTGCCATTGAAAGTGCCGCAGATTCTTGAGATTTTTGAGATTACACGTGCAAGGGTCATTACGAGTGGTGAATCCTTATTCGGAGGTAGCCAGAAATTTCTTGAGCTATATTTCTAGCGCTCTGGAGACATACTGAATTATAATTTTGCTAGTATATCAACGTCGTACACTATAGTTGGATCTTTCCAGTAAGTATTGACGCGTAGTAAACCTATTTTCTTTTATTCCGCCCCTAAATTTAAGTGGCGGCGATTTTTTCGAGATAATCGTTGATATGGCCGCTCATTTTCCGGGAAACATGGACACTTGTTTTACGGCGGATATGGCCATGTCAGTGGTGGCCATGTCACCCGGATATTACGAATGAATCGCCACGTCAGTGGTGGTGGGCGACTGCCCGCAATAGCAGGTGGTGGCCATACCACCTGGATATTGTGGGTGAGATGGCCATATCACGTAGCCGACGTTTTTTTGGGTCGTTAATGAAAATACGACCAAGCCTGAACCTAAAAACTGGTCGTTGTTTTGGTCGCACGGCGGTCGCCAAAACGGCACAAAACGACCGGTCGGTTTTAAGTCGTTTCGCGGTCGGTTTCAAGGGTCGTTTGACCTGCTAGGGATAAAATATAGTAAGGCATGTTTTGTGCGATTCCGATGCTTGTCTAGGCCTAATTGACTACCATTATTACTGCGGCCATGTCACCCGTAGTATCCGGGTGAGACGGCCGATTGCAAATATGTATTTATGGAGTTACAATTAAATCACGCATCGAAAATATCAAAAGTTCGAAGTGCATTACTTTAGCTTGAAGTTTCTAGAGTTGATTACAACAAAAATGTTAAAGCTTTTAAACTGGTACACCTCCAATTATCGTTTTTTAAAAACCATGGCTGTATCACCCCGACTTACACTGTATGCATGCAAAAGATCGGCATTGATCATGCGGAATTAATAATTTAATCGTTACATGTGCTTGAGCGATCGTCGATTTTTGTGTCTGGGCACTGGTACGCGGAATCGTGAATCAACAGACCCAGTGTTGGGACACCGGGCAAGCCCCGAAAGGGGTATGTTAGATGGGCTTCGATGCAACATATATCGTGTGTTATTCTATGCATATACATGTTTTATTACAGAAATTATAAGAATACCCCGTTCGCACCATGAATAAGAATTCGTGCTGTGACGAACTAGTTGAGTTCGTGTAACATTACTCTCGGAATGTGCGACTGTCCGAAACTGCCATGTCTTATCCGAAAATCGCAACTCACCCACGAATAGCTGTCCAATCCACTGGTACATTTACATATCCCAGCGTTTTCGTGAATGAATATTTTACAACATATTGCAAAAGTATTTAATGGATGTCTTTTAAAAACTAGGAACTGTAACCTTGACAATGTTTACTGCAGATTGCGAATATGATCGATACATGTTTTGAAGATAGATATCGCCTTAAATGTCAGATCATTAGTGTGCGTTTACCTTATCAGCAACTATTTGAGTTATTTTCATTTGAACACGTTCGGGTTGTTGGTTGGATTGGAAATGTCCGTTATCGATTGAGTATCTTTTTGTAAATATACAGATTAGTTCAGGCAAGTTTCTACGGATGAGAATGCTGGCGGTGTCGATACTATTGCAAAAATCAGATCAAAGTTACGAACGGATATTATATGGAAAAATGTAAGTATACACACGTTTAGAAATTTGACTGATGAGATTCAACTTTCTTCCTGTGTTGATGCTATTCTACGCACATTGCATAATATTTTCAGTTAATGTTTACTATTGTCAATGCTTTATGTGCATAATTCGCGGTGACCGTCAATTCTCGAGAATTGTAATTAAAAATCATAGTGCATTGGATCTTAATGTACTGATCGAGAACTGTTCAAGCATGGTTGTCATGGACCTGGAAAACCTGGAATACCGGGAAAAATCAGGGGATTTGTTGGGAGTTGGAAAAGTTAGGAAAAAATTATGGAATTTTTTAAAAACGTTTTTTCGTTTTTTTCGTTTAATTTCGTGCTGCAGCATATATGTAGTGATATTATTTTGACTATGTAGTGATATTATTTTCGTTGGGACTTTTAATCTTGTGAACTGAGTTTAATATATTAACAATCATTGTATATTATATTTTACGTTATTTGTAATTGTCCTTTCCTACCCTAATCGATACACTGGAAAAATTACATTTTTGCTCTGGAAAACCGGGCAAAGTCGGGAAATTCCAGTTAGAACATTTCGTGGCAACCATGTCAAGGGCTTTGTTCTGATATTTATTAAAATCCAGTATCGCGGTGTTTTCCCCAGCAACAGCGGTTGTTGTACCGACGTAACATAAACGAAACATAAACTTTTATTGTATCTACTTAAACTTCAACAGAAAATCGCTTTTGTATCTTATTGAAAATTACATATTCGGTAAAACGATTTGATCACGTTGTGCTCATGAACATCTACACTAAAATTTAATCAGCTCCATCGAAAGCTGATGCGGGAGGGTTGAAGTGGTTCCTATGGCTCGCTCCAATTAGTACGTCAATCAATGGTGAATGGATCCTGCCATGATCATCATGTTTACCGTGTATTCCAAATAAAGCCCTGCATTTATGATCAACAATAAAAATACGCAATGCACTTTGGTCAAAAAGCTTACATAGCTAGTCTCACACACGTAATAACATACGTAACATAGAGCAAAAGTGGTGAACATGGCCCCATCCATACTTCATTGATTTTGGAGCTAATCGAGATGGTTCACATCCACCACTTTTATATTATAATATTTATTAACATGAAAGAAGCTTATTAGCGAGAATTCGAGTCTATAACTTCAAACTTCAATGCTTATTGGAACCATGGTGTTAAAAGCCAAATTTAACAAAACGAAACAAGAAAACAAAACCTCTTTTCACGCTTGGCGTAGTAAAAACAATAATGTATACTGTCAAAATGTGATACACTGTTTTTTAACCGCGCGATGAATGAACGCATAATACCACCCCACTTTTCCAAGAGCTATTACCAGGTTTGTACGTATAGTGTATAGTGCTGTTATGCTGTATTACGGAATATTGCCTGGCTATGCGGGGCTTACGCTTCACCCTGTCTATGTACCTCCGCTCTTCTCACTCTCATCCTGAATAGCCCGGGGCTCTAGATAAGCATGTAAGATTCAGGGGATATATCCATCGCTACACCTGCTCTCTTATTATTAGCTCTCTTCTACCGTTAAATTTTATTCGCTTTCCTGTTATCGATATTCCCGTAAAATACATTTTTTATTACGCTGTTAACAGAACTAAACTAAACATCTTCGAGAATTTTTATCGAACAATAATATCAATTATTATCATAATTATAATAACAATAACAACGCCATTGCTACATCAGAAATGTTCCCTTACTAAAAAATGAACTTACATGTGTCATAAACTTGTGGCTCGATCCGGCTAGTAATTTAACTGGTGGAACGAAAGAGCGACCAAGTTTCAGAGAATATTAAAAGGAACGACAGAGGACTGTCTCGCCAGTGGCACGATGGGCGCCGACCGCCGGGACGTTAACGTTTTTCCTCTCAATCTAACAGTTAATACTCCGTATACATGTTTCTCGTGACTGCCGTTATACTTTTCTTTTCTCGTTCAGCTCGTAGCTCTCTTGCCGTATTTCCGATGTCGCTGATGCTCGAAGAGTTCGATCGGACGGTCGCCCAGCATCGGTGACGCTGTACGCCGTCTCCTTCGGCTTCTGTTCGCTCGTAATGTTGACGTGTCGGAGCGTTAGGGCGTGCTACATTGTCGAATGTCAAAAGACATTAAGTATGCATATCGAGAGCGTCGGCCCAACGCCTGTTGGGTCGTAGCCGCAGGCCGAAATAACTTGCGCCTCGTTGGGCTTTCCGGTTCTAACCTTTATGCGCCTGTACAAAGTGCAAAAACCACCTCGTCGATACACATCAGAGTTTGCTATTACACGATACCCGTACTCGCGAACTTTGAACGTTCGCTTCTACATCACAGTTACTGTAGTTGATACTGCTATGTGTATAAACGAGCCTCTCGCCGCACTAACGATAGTTCGGAGTTCAGAGTTGGCCGCTCGGGAAAGCGCGGAAGGACGATTGAGACTGACGAGGAAGAACGAGAATAGGCGTAACCGAAGCACCCCGAGAGAACAGGGGAATATTGTGCGCGGGACGAAGTTGGCTGTTGAACTCAGTTACGGGTCGATGCGCCGCCCCAATATTTTCCGATCTCAGTTTGCCGAGTGAAAATATTTGCGACAGCAAAAGAGAAACCCCCCTCCGCATACCGTAATACCGAAAGTAGTTGAGATTGAAGTTATTCCGAAGTCTTGTAGTCCTGACGCCGCTGGGAGTCGCGCGCCGGGCGATGAGCCTTCGGTGGGATTAGAGTTTGGAATTTTGCGGAGGGGAATTTCGATGAAAAAAAAGAAATTAAATTAGCGGTGCAGGATTGTGTATTTTTAAGCGTATCTTAAAATAGTAGATAGATCGTTTTTAGAAATTCTTTAGATCTCGCAATCTCATAGGAGGTTTCAGAGCTAATATAATTTTACTGGAAAATGTTCGACAACGGACCAACAATCTCCTGCAAGACATTTTGCAAAAATTTCTTCGAGGTGCGTCCGCATTTGTTGTTAAAATTGCAAAAACGAATGACCTTAACTGAGCACAGCATTTATTAAATTGGCCAAAGTAACTCAGCAACGATTGCTGTCTTAATACATTCCAATAGAGAAAATTATCTTAACTAGATAGTTTTCTGAAGATTTTTTGACAACTGTTGCCACAAATTGAGGCCATTCACAGTAAAATAATTACCAAGGTTTCTTCTCTACAATTCGTTTCTTCATAATTTAACAACAAAAAAGTTGTTCATCTTAGAAAAATGTTTGTTCATTTTACAAATATTTTTTGTTCAATGATCAAGAAAATATTTGTGAACGTTTGTGAAGTAAGAGTATAAACCTTTTCCACTGTGCACTCTCTGCGTGATCCGTCATCGCAATTGTGCCGACACATGCCGGCGCACTTTGACCCAATTTTTGCGAATTCGTGTGCAGGAAGTTTTGCAACTTTGGTTATATGGCAGTGAACTGTGAAGCGAGCACTAAATTTTGAAAAGTTTGTAGTATCATTCTGTACATGAAAATTGATATTTAGTTGAAGTGCAATATCGCGGTCGATAATAAAAACTCTTTTTCTGGGGGCCCTTTTTTGAGAGCGCTAAGACTCGGAGGTTCAATGGAAATAGGATTCTGCAGGATTGATGGAAGCAGAGGAATCTTATCTTCGACTGGCGGCCGAGTTTCAGCGCCCTCGAAAAAAACAGTATTACAGTATTACCCAAAAAATGAAAATCACGGTTTTCGTTTTTGGGAAAGTGCGCAGAAAGTCACTTTCCCGCACTAGTGCGGGAAAAAGTACCATATTGCGTTTGTACGTATGCGTAGTACTTTTATCGCACACGATGCGAAAAAGCATCTTGCCACGCACACTTAACAGAGACGGATGGCGGGATTGTACGTGCATTCGATAGGAAATACTTATTTCTATGGCAAGGGTGTAGAAAGGGTGTTTCTCCCTATTCTACGCCCATGCCATTCACATGATTTTTCCTAACAAATTCAGGAAAATTCACTACTGCGGGAAAAAAGTTTATTGCGTTTGCACGCAGGCGCAGGATTTTTCTCGCACACGATGCAAAAAAGTGCCTTGCTGCGCACACTTTACAAGACCGGAAAGCGGGATTTTACGTGCATGCGTTAGGAAAACACTTTTATCTATTTTATATTTTATAGCATATATATTACATCCATCGCATGTTTCTTTTTTATTACAAAAACTATTTTGAGCTGCTGATGAGAGAATTTGACAATTCCGTATTGGCTGCTTTAAATATTGCATCTCGGGTGGGATGGAATTGTATTAGTGAGGTTTGCTGAGGTTTATGCAGTAAGTAGTTATTGGAAATTAGCATAACATTGTTGTTGACGAGTTAAAAATTAATTTCGAAGAAAAAGATTTCTGGAAAAAGGGAAGTTTTTTTTACGAATAGTTAGCCGCGAAATTCAATTATTTTGCAATTATTTTTATCGGTAATACCGTTTTCTTTGCACCAGTTTTTGTATTGGATCTTTGAATTTTTAATTATTAAGCACGAAGGGCAATCGGTCTAGCAATCGCATGATGGTAAATTTTAAAAAGACCAGTCGTATTACAGTATACCGAGTGCTATTGGTGAAACGCTTACAAATAAGGCGTTTCCGATCGTAGCTTTGTCAATTTTCCTTATTTTGTCCGAGATGTGTAACAGGCTCATTAGTGCGATGTAACGTTATTATTATTATTGGTTTTACAGAGAGGAAGTTACAAACTTATAGTATCTGCATCGTAGCTATATCGTAGGACGAAATTAAACACCCAGAGGCCTGGCCAGGGAATCGAACCCGCGACCTCGTGGGCTACAGTCTAGCGCGCTAGCCCGTAGTAGATCACTCGGACCCTCCGAAAGTTGCAGTAAGTGATTATATGGAGACACCCAGGTGCAGTTTTAGTGCCGCCTTGACGTTGGACCAACTATGACCGCCCGAGTTAGAAAGTCGACCCGACTCTGGTAGCTAATGTTGGCCCGACAACCAGTTAACGTCACGATGATAACATCGATCCGACGTTATCAAACGACCCTGCCCCAACGTTGGCTGCCGATGTCTAGTCAATGTTGAATAAAAAAATGTAACTTCAAAAAAGGATGAAATAATTAATACTGTAATACTGAACACTGAATACTGTAATACTGAATATTGCCAATAAACAATAATAGCAATAACTAACAATAAAGAATGATAACCAAATTAATTGATCGTAATTATAACAATTCATTGATAATCTTTGCTACAGTCGGGAGACGTCTTCCCTCACAACGCGCTACTGGGAGACCTCTCCCGACGGTAGCGAAGATTATCAATGAATTGATATAATTACGATTAATTAATTATGTTATCATTCTTTATCGTTAGTTATTGCTATTATTGTTTATTGACAATATTAGTTAGCATTACAGCATTAATTATTTCATCCTTTTTTCAAGTTATATTTTTATTACCCATTTTTTTATAGTTAATTAGTTTTGTATTTTTTTTAGTCGTTTCCATTTTTATCTTTATTAACTATTTTTTTCGCTTTTTTACGATAACTTTTTTTAATTATAACGACTAATTCGCAGTCGGGATTAAAAAAAAAATGTATGCTTTTTGAAGTCTACCTTGATACAATTTTCTAAGTGTCATTCCTCTCCAATGAAACATTTGACAGGTAGAACGAAGAGCAAGAACATGTAGAAAATTGTATCGGAGAGAAACGATAGATTAAAAATCGTATCGTAGAGATACATTTAGAAAATGATATCAGAGTGGACGAACACATAAATAATTGTATCGCAGAGGAATGACATATAAAAAAGTTAACGCAGAAGAACAATACATAGAAAATTGTATCGAAGAGCAACAACACATACAAAATCTTATCAGAGAAACACAAAATTAGAAAATTGTATCTGCGATATAATATTTATGAAATGATATTGCTGGCATATATCACTTTGCAAATATCACATTACACTGCGGTGATTGGATTAGAACTGTAGAACCGTATAATTCAATTCGTTTCTTAAACTCTTTTTGCAATTG
>JAPYZC010001755.1:0-17400 GCA_030522665.1 Ichneumoninae sp. A BG-2022a | reverse complement strand
TAAGATTCGGGCAGGGACGTTCAACTAAATATTTTGTTGGTACAGCTAAAAAATTGGTTAGTTCAACAATTTATTGGGTGATTCCACAAAAATATTTTTAAGTAATTAAAACATTTTGTTCGGCCAAGTGAATATTTATTTGAACGTCCCAGCCCGAATCTTAGTTGATTCAACCGTAATTTTTTTTTATCAGTGCATTTATTAAAATAAAAATAGTGATTTGTATCGAGAGAACAATCTTCGTACCCGACATAATTCGGAAATGCGCTAGAAACGCGCCTCGAAATTCATTAAGATAACTATAAAATTATGCGAAGGTAAAGAGCAAAATGCGGCTGAATAAACATTGTTGCGCGAATTGGAAACGGAGATGAGTCCGTTAAAGGGAAAACGGTTCGTTTAAATGCAGCGGTAATGGACTTTCGAATAATTTTTGGGTCCCGACGTTATTCCGGAGTGCGCTGGAGGCGTCGGTTCATTTCCATCGGAATGTACGTCGTTACTTCGTCGCTATGGAAGGAAAATTTTCGACACCGAATTCCGACTGCCTGATCACCCGAAAATAGAACCGCAAATTACTCTCGTTCGTTTCTCTCGGTCTCTCTCTCCGGTCGTTCGGTTTCCCGCTCGCTACGCCCCTCGCCAAATTATCGACGATACCCCACCGGCGCCCGGCGATAGCTTCGGCGTTCGATTGCTCCGCGTGTGTGCGCGCCCGACCGTGCATCGCGAGCGACATCACTGACGTACATCCGAAAGCGTAAACGCACAGCGACAAAGTTTCCGACGTTTCACCACCGCTTGTATGTAACTCTCTCGTTCGCTCGGAGCGACGAGAGAGGAACGATCACGTACGGCCGTACGATTTATCGGGAGAGGGCTGATAAAATCAAGAGGGCAACGCACGCCCACGCGTTCGACCGAATCCGATAGCGAAACCCCGGAAATTCCCGCAGACACGTACGAAACTCGAGCGTTTATCTCCCGCCACGCCGCGGCTGATCCGATAAAATTCTGATTAACTGCCCAATCCTTATCGTACGGAATACGCTTTTTTTGTTTTCAATGACACTTTTCTTTCCAACTCGTCCATCTTCGGATCTGATTAGCCGATAGCTGAAGAGCGATAGATTACGTTTGTTTTTTTTTCCTGCTACGGGCGATATGGCCAATCGCAGCTCAGTGCGATGCGAGGCCGGCGTCCTGTCGTTTCCAGCCGCCTCGAGGCGATGCTAAACAGACCCGGTCGATAACGAACATTGTTATCAATTTTTTATTTTTTTTATAAGGGTAAACGCCCATTACTGTCGATTTTTGCTGACAGTTCGGCAGATGCTAATAATTTCATCTTACTGAGAAAAAATTCAGGAAACTCTCAAAAAAAGGTTGTAGTTCCCATTATCGAATCATATTACTAAGTTGAAAATTTTGCAACTATTCGTACACCGAAATGAAGTTCCAGCATAATTGGACAAAAAGGTCTCTTCGAAGCTTTTTGAAATTCCAGCTAAACAGACCCGGTCGATAACGAACATTGCTATCAATTTTTTTTTAAGCGAAAACATGTATTATTGTCGACTTTGATTAACAGTTCTGCAGACGCTAATAATCTCATCTTCCTCAGAAAAAATTCAGCACACTCTGAAAAAAAGTTGCATTTCCCATTATCGAATGAGATTACTAAGTCAAAATTTTTGCAGCTATTCGTACACTGAAATGAAGTTCCAGCGCGATTGGACCAAAAGGTCTCTTCGAAGCTTTTTGAAATTCCAGCTAAACAGACCCGGTCGATAACGAACATTGTTATCAATTTTTTTGTTTTTAAGGGCGAACATCCATTATTGTCGACTTTAATTAACAGTTCTACAGACGCTAATAATTTCATCTTCCCGATAAAAATTCAGCAATCTCTCAAAAAAAAAAGTTTGCAGTTTCCATTACAAACTGAGCTCACTATGTTGAAATGTTTATCAGATTTTTTCGAGAAGCATATGCGTTTCAAGGATTGCAGCTATTCGTAGGTTCGAAAAAAAATCCACCAAAGAGGATTAAAATCGGTCGCTGGCTCTCCTGAGCCTTGAAGGAGGGTTAATTGGACTCCGATGCTGTTCTTCGAAGCTTTTTGAGATTCCAGCGCAAAGGGTCGGGTTCGAGCCCTTTGCGCTGGAATCTCAAAAAGCCTCGAAGTTTCTCGAGCCGCATGAATCTCATTAACCGAGCTCCGGTCGACTCCGTGCGCGGACTCGGCGTGTTTGTTCGTCGGGGAACGAAAATTCATGTCGTCGGCGCTGTTGATCTTTCGGTTTATTATGTTTAAAATTCATTACCCGCGAAAGGTCGGAAAGCCATTCTCGAGTCGCCCCGTTAGGTCGAGGGTTCCGTTACTCCGTAATCCGGATCAACATTTGTATAACTACGTTGCACGAGTGCGGAGTTACATTCGCCGGCCGAGCGTTAGAGTTATGCATTTGTCTCCGAGCACTCGGAGAGGCTCCCGCGTTCTCGTCGTCCTCGTCGATGTTGCGAACGGTTAGAATTCTGCCGGGGCTCTCGCGCACGGCGGCTCCTCGTCGCACCGGCAACGGTATCGGAGAGACGGGAGGTTCTTGGATATTGAGGACCGAGTTGATTGCCTTGACACGCGAGCAAAAGAGAAGGCAAAACCCGGGAGACAAGGACTCACGCGGTGTTTTCTTTGCAACTCCGCTCCGAGTCGTGCCCGACTGTTCTAAATCACGTTTCGGATTAGATAGATCTCTCCCGCATTGTCGTACCTCTGATGAGCCTTCGGTGCAAAACTTAATCAATCTCTTCCCTCGCGCGGAAAAAAATTATCGCGGTTTGTTGTTTTCGATGAAATTACACGTATTGCGATTAGATCGAAGATTGTTTATTTCTTGTTTTAGTTATCAAGTGATTCAATGGCACGTATTGCGATTGGATTAAAAAAATTGTTTATTATTTTAATCAAACTTTCGATTTTGTTGCAAAAAAAAAACATTTCATTCTTGCAGTGAAAATAGTTTGAGACGCAATTATGAAAAATTTCACCGGATGTGCTTATCCGGCATGGAATTGATATTTGAGCGGAAATAAATGAAAAGAAACGTATATAAAGGTATCGATAGAGAAAGGGGACGGAACAGAAGGTACGAATTGATAGGTCGCAGGAAACCGACGCTCGCTGACTCAGGAAATTGTAAAATTATTTCTCTCCTTAATGCACAAGATCCCCGATTGCAATCACGCTTACGGTCACGTAACCAATACCACCGCTATACACATAGTATGCGTATCAATTACCGCGGTTATTTAAGTATATTTTTCCCTCGTTACAGCGATGCGTCGAGCGTGAGGACGGAAGGTGAATTAGAATAATAATAACAGTAATGACGATAAAATAACAGGAGAGAAAATAAAAAAGAAATGAAAAAAATTATCCACTCGAGACCAATTTTCCAGGGGGAAAGCTAAATTGCTCGTCGGCCGAGCGTCGTTATCCGACGAAACGGGCGCCTGACGCAGAATGTATATATATAGATATATATAGATATATATATTTCTTTTTTTTCCTAAGTCCATAAGCTTAAAAAATTCGCTGAACGCCACTGAATTCTTCGGCCTTGCGAATTCCATATCGCTGCTATTATGCCATATTGCGATAAATCCCCCTAACGGTCCTGATAAGTATTCCTCTATTATACTATTCCAGTACATTGTATGGCCCTCGGAGAGTCGTGTGTGATAATGCGGTGCACCATAGCGCTGTGCACTATCGTCGTGTACAAAAAAAAACTAATATTTCAACCAGAAATACGTTATTTCGACAAGTCGTCAGTCACTCAGAAAAATAATTTATTTGATGGCCACCGGTTAATTGGTGGCCAAGTAAAATATTTATTTGATTTAAATAGATATTTATTTCATTCAAATAACTGTTCACTTAATTTAAATAAATATTTGTTTAAATCAAATCAATATTTTACTTAAACCAAATAAACGGTGGCCGTCAAATAATTTTTTTTTCTGGGTGCAGGCACTTTTCGGCAATGTAAGTTAGGTACCGAATTGACACGAATGCGGACCAGAATAATCATTCGAGAGCGGCTCGAATCGTTACATGTAGTTTTTAAATTTAATGCCAGTATTTTTAAAAATTATGTGCGCAGACAGAATAACCATTTTAATAAATGGTTATTCTGTCGAAGCGCATCATTTTTTTGAAGGTCGAAGATTTCGCATTAATGTACGAAAAATAATTATATGTAATAGAGTTACAAGGTCATCCATGACTTCGAGGCCACTGGATTTTAAGGTAGCACGAGCACGAGCTTGGTTATTAGGTACAATGCACGATTTTTCTTATGTGTTATAAAGAGTGCATCGAGGATCGCGCTTGCAAACATTCAAGCAAGGTTACCGACTATTTACATCAAATAAATCAATCCAAAGAAATCCTATACAACAGAGTTGCTTGTCGGAAAATAGTCGTAATGCTTTTAAATAATTTTTTATAGTAATGTATTACACACATATAACAAAATATATATGTAAATATATCTGAGACTGCGGTCGATGTCGAATCATATGTCGAGACAGAAAATCTTTCCCTCTTGCTATCCGACCCTCCTCCTCGAAGAGAAAGAACCCGAGCAAGGAAAACTCCTCGTAATTGCTCGTCGACTCTTCGCGCTCCGTCGAATTCCGTGATTTTACGGGCGAGCGAATGTCCCGAGAACGTTCGTTCCGCCGATTCCGGGCTAAAGATCGATAAGCTAGGTCGTTGACGACGAGGGTGTCGCAGCGAAGTAGGGTCGAAAATATGAGTCGCAATTATTTTAATGGGAACATGACAGTTAACACTTTCATCCAAAAGATTCGAGGCCCCACAATTCTACAGAGTCAAAGGCATGCTTCAAATTTATGAGAGGGTAAAAGTTGCGTCCTCCATTTGAGCTGCGACTTTTTTCTACGTTTCGCGAATAATATAGTAAAAATTATCAATTTTTCTCCCACTTTTCCCTGCACTTGACAAACCGTAAATTTTCTATTCTTCAGGTTATTTTTTACAATAAAAATGATAAAATATTTGTTTCGCCGACGTTCTGTTATTTTATAATTTCCCCACGATTGTTGCAACTTTCATCTTCGTTAGTCGAAAATTAAGTTCAGTCGATTTTTACGCTTGTTTGTCGCAAATAATTTTAACGCCGTTGGGAATTCGCAACTTCGCTCGCGAGTTATTAGTACCGAGTAAAATCGAGATAAACAAACGCCCGAGGGGAGGTGGAGGATATCCCGCGATCATGAATCACCGGTGCTCGTAGCGCTGTCGAGGGATACGAGATATACGCTGTTTTCTGTTTTTACGGTAATCGCCTGGCAGATTATTTCGGGGGGCGTTCCGAGCGGATCATCGATGGAATGCACATCGAACATCTCTCACAAAAGCCCACCGTATGTACCATACATAGCGGGGCAAAACGGAATACTAAAAAAACAAAGAAATAAAAAAAAATTTATCTAGGTTCTTCCATGCTCAGAGCCGTATCCGTGTGAGGTAGGGTAGAGCGGGGCAAAATGGAGCAACGGGACAAAACGTAATTTTCCAATAATTTTTAGATGCCCGAATTCGCCCTATCGGATACATCTTTTCTGCCCAGTTTTGCCACCTTGTCCAATCCAAATATGATTGAAAAATTTAGTTTTGTCCATAAACTCTGTTTTGCCCCGTTGCCCCATTTTGCCCCGCTCTCGCCCACATAGACACGTATGTATTTCAGGTATTCACATGAGGTCCATGTTTTGCATTCGAACGAGTCAAGTCCTTTTTTTTACATCTCTCTCGGCCGGTAATGACCGTCGAATTTTTGTTTCGAAATGGTCCATTTTGCCCCACTCTCCCCCTATAGGGTAAAAGCGGTGAATATGGCCCACCTCGATTAACACGTAAATCAATGATATATGGACCGGTCCATATTCCCCACTTTTACCCTGCGTTTGTACGAGTGTCGGCGGAGTATTTTGTCAAACGATTACCGTAGACCTACACAAATATAGCCTGACGGGTGGTCTGGACTGGGAAATATCGAGGCTCGGCTCGACAAACAGACGTCCCGCCGGTCAGTTATTGAACTGCATGACAAATATGACGATCGGTGATAAATTGATAATATAGTAAAATCAATTCGGACAAATCGAGCCCGCAAGCAGCTGGAGCTAAAAACATATTCTGTAGAAGTTTGTGATATGTAATTTTTGTGATATTTTTTTTTGGCACTCGCGCTGTAGCGCGGTCGTGATCGACGATTGAATAATTGACGTAACACACACGTGGCGCGCGTAACGTTCTCAGACCGTGATTTCGTGACATAAGTTCCGTGTGGAACCGACGCGGAAACTTGAGTTGCATAATCGATGATGGAACGACGGATGCATAATCTCGGAGCCGGTGCGCGGGTCGACTGTTATATGCATTCCGTACGGTTCACATCTTTGCATTGTTCCTCTGGCGATTGCGCAGAGATAGCCCTGAGTCGCAGTTTCTTTGTTATTTCTTGGAAAGCAAAGAAACACGAAAGGTCACGGGAGTTCGAGTTGCAGTCATCGCAAACGCGAGAGTTCAAATAACGTAACTCATTCAGTGATTAACAAGTGGAATAACAAAAAATTATACTCAAAATTTCCAAAATTTTGGAAATTTTTCATAATTGGAAGTTAAAGAATAATTGTTTCCAAATTTTTAGGCAATCAAGCTAATCTTTCGCCGATTTAGCGCAATTGAAAATGTACATTTTTTTCGATCCAAATTGCCAGTAAAAGGGTTGAGAGGGTCGCAAATGTGGACACTTAAAGTGGGCGTCGTAAAGCTGGGAAAGGTTGGTTGGAACATTTCTCTGGGTTAAGACTCCGGCGGAAGTCGAGTGAGTGGAATCGATTAGGTAAAACGTTTCCCGACTCGCAAGGTACTCGTACGCGATGAAATATTCAGTCGCCGGTCGAGGAGCACAACCGTACGAATGGACAGTCGGTCAGCAGGGGTGAACAACCCTCATTGATTTTTACTTTGCACACGGTAAAAACGCGTTTTCACGTTTAACAAGTATTTCTCGTCGACAAACACAGATACATTGTTTTTTTTTTAATTTTCTTATTTAAAATTACGATTCGTTAACGGTAAAAAAAATTGTGGACATTTGTGGACAGGAGATGATCGTAAAGACCATATGAAAGACGTCCCTGCCCCCATCCCGGGCACAGTCGGTAATAAAAACTGCAATCAACTTTTCTCACAGGTTCTCGCATGTACGGTCAAAAGAAAAGTCTCATCGGAAGCGGACATCATCCCATCGTTCGATGAGACTTTTTTTACCGTACATGCCAGAATCCGGGATAAAAGTTTATTACACTTTTTTAATTACCGACCGTATCGCACATGCTCCTAAATGGACAAATGTCTAAGAAGGAACTCCTTCAGACCCACGATATTTTTTAATTACCTGTCGATTTTTCGAAGATGTTGTTATAATTAGATGAATAGATTGAATTTTTATTTGGTGCTGGGATAAATTCCCTAAATAACATAGCAATGCAAAAGGTAACATTGTAGCGTAGAATTTTATTTAAAATTAGAGAGTTATGGCGATGAGGTTATTTTTTTCGTAATCGAAAGTCGATCACCATTTGCATCAATTGGCTCGTTCGCGGGGCATGAATCCCATTAGGAGCGACCGTGCGCTCCGACGCTTTTAAAAGTTTTTCGTGTAAAACGGAAAATTTGCATTTAGAGCGAACAGCGCGGCAATATGTGGAACGCACAGAGAGAGAGGAAGAGGGAGCGGTAATGTACTGTATTGTACCGCACAAGTGCACGTTGATATTTTCTTCTTTCGCAACACTTGAAGGTATCGCTCTAATGGGCTGGCAAAGCACGACAGACAAATCGATCCAACATATTTTACTCTTTTACACCGATCGTCGAAGGCTGCCGCTCCATCGCGGTTGATCGCCTCTTGTCGTGACTCAACGCGCGCCCTTCTCGATTACAGAAATCGCTATTTAGTGCTGTGTCGAGAAGAAGCAATGGCCAATCGCTGATCCGCTGAAGCGAGACCAGCCGACGAGTGCACCGAAGGTTGAAGCGAGGTGACCACTAGACGAGAATATTAAACGATTCGAACGACATTTTTCTTGATAATAATAATATTAATATTAATAATAATATTTGGCGATCTCACGAATTGCCAGACTGGGTAATGCATTTTCGGCACTGAATTTTACTGGGTCGTTTTACGACGCTTAAAAAAATCGGCAAGCGTAGCACTTCTAAGATATGAGTTTTAGAGGAAATTTACTGTAAAAAATTATATGAAATTAAATTAAAAAAAAGAAAAAGAGAGAAAGAAAAATGTGTTATCAACGTAACAAGTCGCAAACTTAAGTGCATCAAGTTTTTATAAAAGGTACACTTAAGCATTTTTAACGTTTTCAATTTTTATAACTTGTTACTCTAGAGTTCCAATATTTAGGATTTACTATATTTTATATTCTGATTGCAAAGGAGAAACCCGTCAAATAAATTTGGTAAACAAAAAAAATTATAATAATAAATCAATAACTCATAGGCGAGAAGCAAAGTAAGAGCATGGATTACGATGGTCGTAGAAGAGGTAATGGGCGAGCAGAGCAGAAGTGGTGAGTGGAAGTAGTAGTAACAATGATCCTAGACAGACCGAACGTCGGTCGAGCGATGGCGTTTTGCGTTTGCAGCGCGGGTAGAAGAAAAACTCGCCAGCCTCGCGCTAGTAGTCGAGGAGCCGTCGACGGATCGCTGCGACAAGTAGGAATTGTCGGTAGCGGCGTGGCTCACCTCGCTCGCACAAGTAGAAAGTCCAGTCGGTGTGGAACGTCACGTCTGGCCCGTTCGTTAGTTCGATACGGACAATGGTATATTGTCCGGTGTAAGTGCGCCTAGACGCTCACGTACTCGTTACGTCTGTATGCGCGTAGAACGATCAAGAAATCCATTGCAAAACATCCATTCAACGAGCGACAATAATCGAGATAGAGAGAACCAGCAACGCGTAACTTTCACTATGTTATTGCGGCGTAAGAAAAAAAAAACATAACGTTAGGAAATAATAAAGGGAGGACTATTAGAAAAAATTATAGACTCGCAATCTATAATACGATGATGAAACATGATCTTTCGACCGTTTGCGAGACGCAGGAAGCGTCCGAATCTCCGATTTCTACGTAGAGACTCTTCCATTTTTTATAATATTATTTTTCATGGAATAATGATTTTGAACATTTTTATCAAAAGATATTCTTCACGTATCTTCATTGTTCGTGCTTTTTTAATCTCCTATTCTCTTCTTTAAATAATAATCATAATAACAGCAGCGATGAGAAACAAGGAGAGGAAATTGCACATAAGGAAACGGCGAAATCTCGTAGCACTCGATTCGCCGAGGCAGCGTTTTTTTTATTTTCATTGAAAAAATATTCTTCTCATATCGCAATTTTTTTATTTTCGCGTTTAATCCATTATTCTGGATGCCCGTCGCCGAAGTGACTCAGCTTCGCGGGTCTGCAGCCTTTTTTGTACGTGCAAGGCACTCCATAAAATGTTGTTGAAAAAAAAAAAAATATACGTCATTGGTCAGATACGAAGGTTGTGTAATATTCACGAGTAAAAAGTCAACACGGACGTGTGATTCCCTCGGACTAGTAAAAACGGCGGCATGTCCCGAGTCAGGGTCTCCAGCCAGGCCATGTACAACGGCGCTGATACCGCGCCTTTTCGGGGCATTGGCAAGGTCCTGAGACAACAAAAGACAATCGTAAATATAAGACATCCTGGATTCGTTTATCGTTCGGGGTCAAGAGCTATTTCCTCGACTCACATTACGACCAAATTGGCTTCCATCGAATTCTCTATAAGCAATTCTCGCAGGCGAAGATGCCTGTTCGTTTTCTCGTTCATCGCCAGAAGCTCCGACTCCGTTATCGTCGTTTCTGGAAATGGGAAAATTAATATTAAAAATAAAGACGGACGAAAATCGTCGGAAAGAAAATAATGAGTCATACCATCGTCGGCAGTTCCGTTCGACTGCGACGAACCCTGAAAATCCGCTATGAGCGAATCGAAGAAGTCTTTCGTACGCTGCTGAGCGGGTTTCGAAACGTCGGCTATTACCTTCAGGGCGGAGTAGTCTATCCGGAATTTCGAGAGAAGACTCGCCATACTGTAACAGAAAGAACGTCAGAAATGCATTACTCAATGCTTCGAAAATTAACGTATGCAGAAATATAAGTAAAATATTTTTTAGGACCTTTTAAGTAACTTAACATATTTCTCGATTCAAAAATCTTTTAAAAAATAATTATGAGGGGTAGCTCAACTATCGCGAGAAGCCGCGATGCTTTGTTTGGCAAATTATAATTTCTAAAAGTTAGAAGGGCCTGCACACAGTAAAAAAAGTTACTTCGACAATAAGTTGTTGTAAAAAGTACTTTGTACAACAACTTTTTATTTTAAGGTAACTTTCCCATCGCGCGATCCGGTTCCAGTTTTACAAACAAAAGTACAAACTAAAATTGTTAATGACATGAAAAATAAAAGAATAGATTTGTATATTAAAACCTGAAGAAACGAGTTTGTCATGCATTTAACAAAGTTACGTTTACGAAACGTTTACGAAATCGTTATATTTTATGATTTAAACTTTATCTGCCGACTCACTTCCTCTGCTCGTACTCCAGCTCGGAGTGCTTGTTCGCCAGCGCAAAAACGCGAAGTTTGCTGTTGGCCCAGTTGCGTCTGGTGCTGATGATGTAAGGAAGCAGAAGAGTCAAACCACCGTCGTCGTAGAGCCACCAAACGTCGATAGTGCCCTTTTTCTGTTTCCTCTGAAACTTCGTAACAAGACCGACAATGTCCTTCGATATCGGAACGATGGTCTGACTCGGAGTGGTTTGGCTCTTGTCTCGACGTTCCTCCGGCGAAGCGTCCGGATATTCGTTTATAACCCGTGATCTTCTCGGTGGTGGGCTACCGGGCATCGAGATGTCCGAAGTACTGCTCGCTGATACGGAAGCAAAACGAAAAACAAAACTCGTTCAGGTTTTCATACGACCTTACGCCAGGAATCGAGATTTTTTTGTAAAACCGTACCTTGACTCAGTTGAGAGAAACTTTGATTTCCTCGTATCGTCATTTTCTTCTGATCTTCAACGTCTCCGACTATGGCGCTCTGGTCCAAACCTTCGCTCAGACGGAGAAGCGCGACCGCTACGTGCATATCCAGCGCTTTGCTGCGAGAAGTTATTATCAATTTATTTGATTATTTTATCACAACTATTATTTATTTATTCTATAGTGCGGTATCGAAGTCTGGCTGAGCTTCTACAAACCATTAACCGATTTAGAAACGAGAATAGTAATTTTTATTTATTCTTGTTTATTTTTATCCGCAAAGAATAAAATTCGACTTTAATATCGATTAATTGTTTTTTTTTTTTTATGTAGCGGCAAAGGAACTCACTGCATCACGTTGAAGTACATATTAAGATTTTCTCTCGGACAAGTGGCCCAGTCCTGCTTGTAGCCCATCATCAGAATATTCGGTCGCAATTTTCCCAAGCCGGAGGCTTGCAAAAAAGACGTAGCTCCCTCCTGGAACTTGGCGCCGTCGGCGACGGTGTAAAAAGCTTTAATCTTGCTGTTTCTGAACCATGCAGTCGCTTTCGCGTTCATCGTGTAGCGAGTCTTGTACGACAGTGGAGTCTGAAAAATAACACGACGATACAGCAATTATGATAATATTTGAGCTGATAATTCGATCCCTAAAACGTCATACCTCGACGATATGACCGCAGATCAGCAGGCTCTGGCGCTTCGTGATGTGATAAGCAAAATCCACCAACGCGGATCTCGCGCTCGGTGTGCCGCTCAGTACCAAGAGCTGGGGACGATAATTTTTCACGTGCTCCTCGACCCTGTCGAGCTGCTGGACCGCTGTCAATGCGTTGTTGTAGGTCTGAGCCTGAGTCGTCGAGCCCCAATTCACATCTGCGAGAACATAGCATTTTTTAGGATTTTTTAAATCTTTTACATTGATCACTTTATTAACCCTTATAAGTCACACCGCCCAAAATCGTACCGAAACGGGACTAACGCGCTGAAAGCGAGTAGCGCCTAAAAGTGGGGACACAGGTGTGACTTATAAATGGTTAATATATTTTTTTTTTTTTTCGTTAATTGAGACAGGTAAAGGGATCAAGATAAAATTACCAGGTTTCCTGTAGGCGACGACGAGGTAAAGGGCGAGCACGACCGACAAAGTAAGGAGGGCGGTCCACCAGGAGATCAGAAACATAACAGCGACGCACAGAATAGCTCCAGCCAAACTTAGCCACATGTTGTAATACTGTGGGGAGCAAAAATTAAATTGCATATTAAAAAAAATATTTTTTGAATTTTCGATACAGGTGTGAAAATTTGGTATATAGGCAAACCTTGAATGTCGGCCGCCAGCCTATGGGTCTGGCGAGAGAGGCGTGAAAGGTGCTGAAGTTTACCAAGGTGTAAGCGGCGAGAAAGAAATTAGAGATCAACGGCGCGATCGCGTTCAGTTCACCTGAAACAGAGGGATGATCGATAAAAAAATTGGGAATCGTTGCCTCATGAAAATTGGCTAAAATTTTACACGCGATATTGGTTTTACCAATCAAAATAAAACCAACGGCTATGACGAACGTCAAGAGGTATCCTCTGATCGGCTCTTTTCCCTTTTCACCGCTGAACCAGTGAATACCCGGGTACAAATGGTCCTGGCAGAGAGCTTGAAAAACCTTCGGCGCCGAGACCAAGGAGGCCAGAGCGCTGGACAATGTTGCTGCAAAACATCCCGCGTAGATGAACGGTCCGAAGGCGGAAACGAGCTCGATCACCTACATAATTAATGACAAACGTTACTGGAAAGGTATAAAATATATCAATAAACGGGCTATTTAAATCAATAGTCCCAAAATTGAAGTCACTAAACGGTAAATAAAATTAATTCCAAAAACAAGTTGACCTGATCAATATTGAATAATTTTTGTTGTTGTAATTTAAAACAATGAATTTGTGTCTATTCGGAGTATGATTTTTTAAAGTAGTAAATTTTGTAATCTTTGGATTTACGTTCAGAGACAACGTTCAGAGATCGTAAAAATGCGGGAATGCTAAAAGTCCCGGCTTAAATTGTGCCTGACTGGTGGCACGGTATTCTCATAGCCTCAAGCGGCACGATACTTTGTAATGACGTTCCCGAATCAACGGACCTGAAAGCTGTTGTGACTTCCGTATTTGCAGCCACCGGTGCAATTGAAATCCGTCCCGTAAATGCTCCACGGTCTCTCTACCGTGTTATTTTCAGTTGCATTATTCTCAGTTGAGTTATCCACCATGGAAGTGTCTAGTACGATGTTGGTGGCGTTGTAGAGAATCGCTGAACCGTTGGAGAGGAGAACTTCCTGAGAGATGTTATTATTGGCGACGAAAGTGAGTAGATCGGTTACGTTTCCCGACGCCTCTCTCAGGACGCTGCTACCGACCATAAATGCCATCAGAAGATAGGATATTGTGGTGATGAGAATTGCCAAGAGTGTTCCCTTCGGTATGGCCGTTTGTGGATCCTGAGAATCAGACGTTGAATTATTAATAATAATTAATCTTCGTATCGCATTAATATCCAATAGAAAAATATATATTAATTAATATCGCGTCTACGACGCGGTACGGTCGAAAGGACCAAATCACCTTTAAGTCCCCGGATATATTCGCACCTGCCAGAATACCTGTTGCCGCTGGGAAGAATATAGCGAGTACTGAAAAAAAATTGTGATTCACACCCTCGCTGTGTCTGTAGTCTGGACGGAAGTTCTCCGTAAGAAGATTGGCTGTCGATAAAAGAAAAAATGTTTAACAATTGACATTTTTTATAGACAGCAGGAAGAATGGATGAAAAGAGCAAACAACTAACCATTGTAGCCGATGAACCCTTTGGCCCTTTCGACTTCATTTTTCGGTCCCATGAACGAACCGATAACGAAATCCACTATCGCCATCAGAAGGATAATCAAAAGGCCGAACTGGGCCTTCGCTTCCCACTCCATACCGATCATTACGATCAAGAGAAGTAGCACTATCGTGATGCAGCCTTTAACAAAAAAACGTTAAAAAAATTGTAAAAAAATAGTTGTTGAAGGTAAATTAGATAATAAAGCTGTCGCACCTATTATTCTGATGTCCGTGTTGTCACAGTCGACGATGCAGACTCCATAGGACTTGAGGCAGTCAACCATGCTCTCGCAGAATCCGACGACGTACATTGAACACGCCACGGCGTTCGCCAGCGAGAATATTAGACCTATCGATCCTCCGAATTCGGGACCGAGAGACCTCGAGATCATGTAGTACGTTCCGCCTGAAAAAAGATATTCGTGGTCATTAAAAGTAGAAAAAAAAACATAAGACAATCGTTTGAGGCCTCGCATGCCGCTTGCCATCGCAGAAGCTTCCGCCGTACCTCCTTTGATGAGTCCGTTCGTACTGATAGCGGACATGGACAGAGACGTTATCGTCGTAACTACCGTCGTTGTGAGTACCAGCAGTACAGCTTCTCCTGAAACAGCAAGGATTCAGCGATTTTTATCTGCACTCTTCCTCTCATGAGAAGCTTCAAGGATGTCGTTGTTGCAAAAACATTAAAGCTCAATAATTGAAACATTAAAGTTCTGCCCTGATAGAACTTTTAGAGCGTTACCTGACGAGGTTCGAAAACTGACGAGGCCTTTTCAAGACCTTTTTAGGTCCCGATTTAAGGAGGGAGTCTCGCTGCGCGCTGACTTCGGATAAGTTCGACAACAATAACAGAAAATTGCAAGTACTTCTTGATGGTGTAAAAATCTGATAAAAATCATGTATTAGTATACATGATTTTTATCAGATTTTAAGGTACTGAGAAGATTAATTTTGCATAATAATAATTGCAAAATGTTATCAACAAATTCATCAAAAAATTAAGTGCTTAACAAATTACCCGGCAACAACATTTTTTTTTTCATGAGAATGATTCGTTTATTTTCTGAATACGTATGAATTTTTTCAGATTTTTAAGTAATCCTTGATTTTTGTTCTATAAAAAAAGATAAGCGCGCAGCGAGACTCCCTCCTTAACACTCTAAAATGCCTACTAATGTCGAAGGATTCCATAAATTCTGAAGAAATGGAGTAAAAATAAAAATCAAAAGCTCACCGACTCCAGCCTGTGCAACGACCCAGGAGAGTCGAAGAAAGAGCATAACACCCCATATATTGAGAAGACATCGCATCAGAACTCCTTGAATCCATCCGAACTTTACACCGGTCGTCGGATGCTTCTCGTGTGTCTGGGGAAGGGTATTGGTTCCTGGGCCCTAAAAAAAATAAAACCAATCTTGAATCCAATCTTGAAACACTTCAAGTAGGGGAGAGCGGGGTAAAATGGGACAGTGGGCCAAAACGGGAAGAAAAATCAATAATTTTACCACGTCCCATTTTGCCCCACCGATGCATCCCGATTTCCCCTACATGCTGTAGAAGTACTGTGCAGTACTTGAGTACCGCACCTCACGAGTACTGGTCAGCACTTAACTAATCAAGTAAATCGATAAGCACTTTAAATGCTTCTCAACTATTATCCGAGCTGGATTCAATGACCTCACGCATTCTATCACCGGTCTATCAGCCAGCCCGCACCTATTTCCGTTTATCCCGTCGAGTTTTCCTCGGCACCGACTGCAGTAATACTTTCCAATCGCGTTAGTCAAGGCCGTCGGGTTCGTACGAGGGTCACATGTGAAGTATCTAATGAAACTGTTCCCGTGTGCGCTGTTGAAAGACATCGCGTGTACAATGTTACCTGTTATTGACAAAGGCAAGCCGCTACCGATTGTACTAATCTAGCTGCAGCACATTTTATGTAATGTTTCTTCGATTGCAGGTTCGAGGTGAGATATCCGGAAATTATCGATTCGGTATCGGTGAGTGTATTTTTTTTGCCAATTACGTTTTTATTTTTCTTCCGACCTTGGCACTTTTTATCATCGTCATTACGAATGAAACTAAGATTCAACCGCGTAAATAATATCGGATATTGGCGAAGGAAATCCAGCGAAGTATAACAATTTATATGGTGACATTTTTCTTTTGCATTTTTCATTATTCAAAGTAGTTTTTTCATACGACCGCGCCCGCTCTATTTTTTTCTTAATATTTTATTGCTCGAGGCCTTTTTTATTATTCAAAGCTCGATTCGCAAGGCACATCTCGTGCATATCGATGATGAAAAAGTTACGGGAAAATTTCTCATTAATTTTTTTTTTCTTACGCGACGATGGTGCGTCGCGTTGAATCTTGATCTCCGGAATTACATGCGAGACCGTCCGGATGATGCGCGGGTGAGCGGAATTGAGATTTAGAGGCAGTTATCGACGCATTGGAGGTGATTCAACTGACTGGTGTGATCGCGGTGGAGGGTCACGCGTCGAGTACACCGAGCGCAGAGTCGGCTCAATCAAGACTAACGATTTACGTAATATAATCGTTTCGCGCGCATATCTCGTCGCACCTAGGATGCGTAAGCCTGGAAGCTCTGCCGCTTCGCTCGTCCCTGAGAGAATCGATTTCGACGCTGTTCGCTCGTAAAAGTCGACGATTTCTCGGACGATCCCATTACAAGTTCTCGAAATGTCTTTAATCCAATATGACGCGAATTCGCGAAACAAACTGGCAAGCCGCTGATGTAACACGCTTGTCGATACACGGTACAGTGTAACCGTACAAATACCGACTCCGGACAAGGTCCGGCGCTCTCAACTACGCGATGCTTAATTACGCCCGCGCGCGAAGAGGAACTTTGCGTGGAAAATTTTTATGCAATTGAATTTTTTTAACGTTGATTCTAAATTTTATATTCATTTTAATAGGACGAAGCAATTTACCTTTTCTGATTGAGAGATAGATAGATAGATAGATTTGTTTATTTCGAGTTCTAGGGCCTGAGCCCCCTAAGAACACCGTGCCGTACAAAGTACAGATCACAAGTAATCCAAAAACCAGCATAAATGAAAACTGTAAAAATAACACAAGGTAATGCGAAAACAATAATAAAAAATATTACAACAAAAATAATGAGATAATAATGAAAATACTACAAGGAAATAAAGTATCACAAGCGATGATAAAGCATAAACCGAAAGAATATAACCCAAAAGTTGCGAAAAATAATTATAAAGCCGTAAAATAAACTGAAAACATAGCAACATCAGAGTAAGAAAGAATATAAACCAAAAGTTGCGAAAAATAAT
>JAPYZC010001754.1:0-43969 GCA_030522665.1 Ichneumoninae sp. A BG-2022a | reverse complement strand
CCAAAAAAAAAAAAAACCCAAACTCGATCCACTCCCGATACACACATCCCGAGACACCGTGCCTCCTATCCGTCCAGAATATGCATGAAACGCCTAATTTATGCGTACGAGCACTCCACACGCTCCCGACTTTAATCTAAAATGTTGGCCGCTCTCTTGCACAGTCACCTACGCGTTGCAGTGTCTCGGGTGTGGGAGTGTGGCCCTCCACACCCCGCCGGTGGCAACATGCAACCCGACGACGAGGCATTACCCGCTACAAGAAGAGACGGGGCTCATTAACGCCGTTGCTCCGCACCGCGTTCCCGTGTCTCTAACATCCCCGCTCGCTCTCCTCCCGCACTCCGGCTTACAACGCTCCATCGTACGGCGAGCCCGTGTACGTACGCTGCACGGCACTGTTATTGCTATACGTATGGCATATACAACCGACCCTTCCCCGGACAATTCTCCGCTTCCGCAGCGTGCGCATTGCTGCCGCTTCCCCGTCCTCGCGCCAAACGTACGCGCTGCGCTGCGCCGTACCGCGTACGTTTCCAACCGACCGAACCCTCCCCAATCACTCGCCATACACGTATGTGCACACGTGTGCGCGTGTGTGCACGCGTTATCGCATCGTGCCGCAGCGACATCGGTAGCGAGATAGAGCGAGAAAACAACCTTTCCCTACTCGAGAATCCCACCCACTCCGTCTCTCTCCTCTCGCCATCAACCTCGCGCAAGCCTCTCATGACCAGGCCAGCGCCGCGAGCTCGTACGTACCTACGTGCCGGGTAATCATCGGTGCTTGTACAAGCAAACGCGCGCGCGAGCCGCGCTCGACACTGCCCGACCCGACACTCTCCAACCCACCGACAGCCACCGCTCGAGTGTACGGCGTTATTGCACCGACTCTGTGTGTACCTGGCGAATATCGCCGAGTACAGTAGAGAGTCTCGTGAGGCGGAGGGGATTTTTTTTTTTTTTTTTTTTTTTTAAAAGGCCGGTGGGTGAGGATGTAGGGGAAAATAGGGCGATGCATGTTGGGGCTTTTTTTGCTGGCGGGATTTTTTGACCTATAAATTTGACACTTGTTTTGTGTGTTAAGGTTTGGTATGGAAACTTTGGACAAATTGGTATAATAATAGGGAATAGTATGTTATTATTTTTATTAAATTAATAAGCTTTATTTCAGAAGTGGAAAATGTTGCCCCTCATCAATCTTGACCGATCATTCGTGCTGCTGATTAAAAAAAATAGTCCGCAAGATAATAAATGTTTTTGAAATATTTTTTTGGGGAATTTTAAGTATCAGAATGAGAGTTCACTTCCGAACAGACTTCGCAGGTGCACGAAACTCTGGTCACGAAACAAGTTCTAAAGATTTCGTTAAAAACACAGTAAAAAATAATTTGACAAAATCAGAATACGAAGTTTCGTGAAGATAATTTTGTTAAATAAGTGACAAACATCTTTCGTTCAGGTCTGAATATACAAACCCTTCCTTTTATTTCCCGTCTCACTAACAATTTTTCAGACGAGGAGCACGAAACTCCGGTAACCGAAAATCGTCTAAGGATTTCGTTGAAAAGACAGTAAACAATAATTTGGCGATTATTAATATAACTTTGTTAAAATAAGTGACAAACATCTTTCGATCACATCTGAATATACAAAACCTTCCATTTATTTCCCGTCTCACTGACAACGTTTCCTAGTACTTTCGTTTCTATAACCATCGCCGGATGGCTCGGTCCGAAATGTAACAAAAAAAAAATGGTCTGACAATAAGTTCTCGTGAAAAGAGTGGAAACTCTTTTAACCGGAAAGTTGGTCGTTCCTTACCGCGTGAACTCTCAAGGTGCTCCACTGTACGTCCGCACACGTGCGCGAGGCTCGAGCCTGTGCGTCGCGGAGAGCTATTCGCACGGTCCGGAGTATGCAAATGTCGAGTGTGCATAGTCACGCATACACGAAGACCCCACCCACATCGGTCCTAATACTCGAGTGCCTCTTTTTATATCTTCTTCTTCTCGTTCTGCGATAGTCGGAAGTTCAATGGAGCCGCGACTATACCAGCGATAGGCGCGATTCCAAACGCCGGGCTTCCGTCCGCCTCTCCCTCCGACTCCTCCGGGCTGCTTATTACTTTTGCTTCAATCCATCCTCTTTCGCCTGCCACCCCGGCTGCACCGGGAACTTCTCGCCCCACGCGTATCGCGGGCATCGATCTGCACGCGAGATTACCCGCCGGCAGTCGACGTTCGTGCCGGCGACACCTCCCTCGTTATACAGTGACGTGTGTGCATGTGTGCATATGTGTGCATGTGTGCGCGCGCGCGTGTGTTCACGGCGGATAGAGCGGAGTACGTGTGTTGTATATTTCACGCTATTAGCGACACGGGACGCGGTCCGCGCGGCTTTGAGACGGAATAGCGGAATGGCATAAAGGTGGATCTCTCCGTAGGCGAGAGCAGAGATCTGCATCGGGGGCTTTGGGAGAATTATCACCGTACGTGTTCGGGGATCGGCGGAAACTCGACTCGGAGCCACCGTCGGAATGTTTCTGGAGCGTTTGCGCCCACTTCCGTTTGATGCGGAAACTTTCCCGCGCGGCTACTCGACGATCCGTGTGTGGAGCTGTGGGTATGGCGGTGGGTATGGCAGACGGAGAGGAAGTATAGCGGATTCGGTACTCTTCAGGGTCGCTTTTTTTTTGTCCACGTCTCGATATAGGGTGAGTCAAGGTGATATGGCGACGCGTAATATCTTTTGAGGCTAGAACTCATGTGTGATTCTTTTCTACCTTCTAACTCACGACTGGGGTACACCCAGTCGTACCCCAGATTCTTCAACGTAGAAGGGTTCTATGAGCAGTAAGTGGGTTTTGCCGCCCATGAATCTCTTGGTTTTTTTATAAGGAAGAGTATGCGGCAAATTTGATTTTATTCAAGTTTGGGGGTGATAATCATCTTTAAAGTCGAAAATGTAACGAAAATTGGCAAAAAAGGGCACTTTTTGTGGAAAAAAATTGTAGTTTTTAAATAAATGGTCCGATTTTCAAATTGCGAACGCCATTTTACAGGGGACACATCAGGCTATTAAGGAAAAAATAATCCCATTGTATTGTGTGGTTTAAAAAGTAACATGGAAAAAATCAATGAAAACGGAATCAAAATTGGTTTTGTATGGGTTTCGGGTCAATTTCTACTTTAGTTTCTGGAGCGTTCGTGCCCACTTCCGTTTGATGCGGAAATTTCTCTGCGCGGCGATTCGACGATCCGTGTGTGGTGCAGTAGGTATAGCAGACGGAGAGGGTGACGGATTCGGTACTCTTTAGGGTCGCTGTTTTTCACCCCGAGTTTCGATACCTTCGCCGGCATGTCGAGGTAGATCCACTTACCGGGGACTGCGCTTACCTCCGAGGCGGATCGTAAAAATAGACGAACCGTGAACGATACGGAAATAGTGACGATTCGACGTAGCCTTCGGGAAATTGTAGGGTCTGGAACGTACGCGACCTTGCTCTCGAATAGCAGATATTTAACAAATAATGAATCGGCGGCTTTGACGTTTGTTGAGTCGCGACAAGCTTTAGCGATCGAGGGCGGTATTTTTTTCCATTTAGGGCGAGATAAGAAATTGTATAGATAGGGGTGTTATTTAGGACTTCACAAAAATCGAATGGCTTTTTTGTGGGTGTAAAAAAAGCGTTTTAAATCCTGTACAGAATATCGAATGGATTTTTTTAAGGGTGTCAAAAAATCGTTTAAAGCCCTTGCAGAATATCGAATGGAATTTGTTAAGGGTGCAAAATCGTTTTCGATCCTTTACAGAACATCGAATGGATTTTGTTAAAGGTGTAAAAAAAATAGTTTTCTATCCTTTGCAGAATATCGAATGGATTTTTCTGTATCGAGTAAAAAAATGTTTATAAATCCTTTACAGAATATCGAATACATTTTTTCAAGGGTTTAAAAAGGGATTTTATTATTCAGGGTTCACACTTTAAAAAAAGTTAAAGCATTCGTCAAAAAGCATTCCCGCTCTAAAAAAAATCCCTATAAATCCTGAACACAATATCGAATACATTTTCATAAGTTTTAACTTATAAATTGATTTCCTCCTAATTTCTTCGTCCTCCCAATTTTATATCTTTATATCCGAACACATGCACTGTGCCATTCGCCACAATGCGGCTGAATTTGCCTTCACCACAGGCACGGTTACCGTGCAGTCCGTATTTAGAAGGTGGATACTGTACGAGGGAAGCGAAAGTGGCGGCATGGGAAACCCAGCCAGCCTGCAGTATTGCTCCGAGAGCCACACGAGGGTCCGTGTGCATGCATGCACTATGTATACCTACTTCCTCGAGCATTTTGGCCGAGGCAGAGCGAGCCCGTGGAAAAGCTCGTATCGACCCCGGTCTACGTTCCCAGCAACGCGGAGCCACACCGTCCTTCACCGTTATGTTCCGCCATCCGCAACATTCATGTCCAAAAGCCCTTTTCGTCCCGGCGCTTCTATCACTATAGCGGGCCGGCACTATATTCATTCGCACGGTATCCGCGTGCATAGTGCACGACGCAACTTTCAGCAAGGCAGAGGAATACCGGTGTCAGAGGAGGTCCTGAACCGGGGAGACGACCCTGGCTGTTCGGCCCTCGGCGCACCATAGTGGCTCGCAAGCTCGACCATGCTCTTCCACCCCGACGCTCCGGCCCGATGGACCTCGAACCTTTGACACCTGGCGATGCCGGTTGGTAAACAACCGGTTAAATGGGCTGATGAGTCACCGGTCGACCGAGCCCCCCTTGCAAACCATATTTTAGCGATGAAAATTTTCTTCTTGAAGAAATAACAAATTTATGACGTAGCTACATCACAAATTATCACAAGTATAAATAATCTTGGTACAAAACTTTGTATCAAGATTATTTATGATGGGTTCATGAAACTTAGAGGGAGTCCGACGATTTCGAAAATGAAGGATTTATTTTATTCTCTAGGTTAAAAAAAATTGATCAAAAAATTACTGTTTGCACCGTGAATAATTTCTCGGGTTCGAGTATTAAAAATTGGAGCACAAGTTTCTCTTTAAGAACGTAAAAAAAAATTCTGACAATTTTGACCATCGGATCTGAAAATTTTTTCGGTCCATCGGAATACTGTTGTGAATCATAGATTGTGGAGGTTTTTTGATAAAAATTCTTTTTCACCGAGAAAAATAAATAAAACAGCGTTTATTATGGACCGAAATTGATGAACGGACCCTTCCCGGCCGTTACCTCGTCTCGGGGCGATTCGAGCGTCTTGTACGTAGGTATAAAAATCGGCAATATCACCTTGAATCGAATTTTTCACCCGAAGTGAAAAATTTCTCAGGTACGAATATTAAAAATTCAAGGATAAATTTCTCTTAAAAAAAAAAAACAATTCCGAAAATGTTGACCTTCGGATCTGAAGATTTTTTCGGACGATCGGAATACCGTTGTGAATGATCGATAGTGGACGATTTCCGATAAAAATTCTTTTTCACCGAAAAAAAAAAAAAAATAAAACAGCGTTTATTATGGACCGAAATTGATGAACGCACCCTTCACGGCCTTTAACCTCGTCTCGGGGCGATTCGATCGTCTTGCACGAAGATGTAACGATCGGCGATATCAGGCTGAATTACTCCGCCGATGTGGGTTGTACAAAATGGATATAGGTGCCTTCCGCGCGGAGGAGGGAAAGGGCACGAAGGGATATGGCCGGTGAACGGCGAGGCGGTCGAAAGTATATAGGCGGGCGCGTAACTTTAACGGGGTTATCCTCGCTAAGTGGACTAGCTCCCTGGCGCGTATAATGCTGGTAATATCCAACGTTAACCCTTAAATGCAGACCGCGCTCGCGCTCCCCGTCCGGCGCGTAGACTGTAATCACGGAAAATGCCGGGAAGCCGCAGTTCCTCTCGCCTGCACACTGTTACACACGTTACAGTGTCCTATGTACAAGTGCACGTATAATACAACGCGTGTGGGAGTGTATGGCTGGCGTGGACACGTTTGGTAGCAATAGGAATCAACTACCTGTTAACCGGTCGCTATGTGTGTCTCATGCGCGTGTATATCACCCTCGCCTATAGCCTACGTGACGTGCTTATCGCGATATTTTATTTACGAATTTTCTCCGATTATACCGCCGATACCGATGACGAATGGGTTGATTTTTCAAATTGAAGGGTGACACGACTTTACACTGCCGTAGCTGACCCCGATATTTAAAATTCATTCGCAGAATTACACCGGCACAGCGCTAAGTGCCATGCAACTCAATTCTAGGCGAGGTAAAAAAAGGTTTTGCACATTTTCGCATGTCGACGTTTTAATTATTTTTGTGAATTTGACAATTTTTTTTAATGGAATGAAAATTGTACGGACAGTTGGAAAGAGGTCTTGTGAGTTTTGGTTGACCAGGAAAAACCTGGAGAACCTGGAGATCGCTGAGAATTTTGGAAAGAGCGCGCGTGAGTTCTGGACGACCAGGGAAAACCTGGAGAACCTGGAAATTGCAGAGAATTTTGGAAATAGCTCCCGCGATTTCTGGAAGACTAGGGAAAACCTGGAGAACCTGGAAATCGTAGAGAATTTTGGGAACAGCTCTCTTGAGTTCTAGTAGACCAGGGAAAACCTGGAGAAGCTGGAAATCGCAGAGATTTTTGGAGGACGTGTGGTTGGATCGGTTAAATGAATGGACCACTTTCGTCCCTCAGCAATGCAACGAGGCATCGTGACTACTGTGCGTCAAGCTTTTTTGTAGCAAAGTCGTCAACCGAGCATTTCGAACATTTTCTCTCAGCGGTCCAACAATGACGCTTCTCTTTCCAATGAGTCAGGAAAATCGAAAGAAACCCTGCATTTATCTTCACCCGATTCAGTAACCAAGAAAAACCACGAAGAAAAAAATGCCCCCATCGTTGCTTCCCAAAATACACAGTGGCACACACGCGGTAGAGAAAAGCCACCGGCTCTCGTTCTCGCGGTCGCGGTGGGTTCCTGATAGTGCAGAAAATTATGAAAATGCGGGTATGTCAGAGTTACGCCTGTCCGTGTGTCCGTACGTGCGGGTCGGCCGGCTCTCGGTGAGCCTCGAGGTTTCTGGTGCTCCGCTGCGGGTCGTTCGTTGGATCGTGGGAGAGCGGTGGCTGGCAGTGGCACGAGGACCATTAATGATGCATAGCCCGTTGGCGCTAGCCCGGCAGCAGTCATAATGACCCAGGCGACTGGGTGGCTTGGCTAGCCTCGTTCGCTGTGTTTCGCTCGGCGCGGCTCTCCGGCTAGGTTCGGCGGTGATGTTACCGCCTCTTTCCACTGGCGTGACTCTGTGTCGCTACCGAGCGACGGCGGTGTCGCTAGTGAGCCTTCGCGCGGACACTGCCAGTGTCGAAAGCCCAGCGAACGCCGCGACTCACCCACATAGCGCTTCGTGCATGTACACGAAAACTCTCTCGCGCCAATGTCGGGCCATTGTATGTGCCGCACATATGTATCGCGGAGCTCCGTGAGTGCGCGAGACTATGTGCGACGGAGCCTCGTAGCTTTGCCGCTGCTACTGGTACTGCTGCTGTAAATGGCACGCACGACTCTCCCGGTCCCTTCCTCCTCGCCCTCCCGGTAACGTCGCGCCGTTATTATCCTTATTTTCGACCATTACACGTGACCCGACGCCAGTTACGACCAGACCGTGCCCGCCACCTCGTAACCCATACCCCACCCCGGTCACCATGTAAATATATTATGCGTAGAGTCGCGAGGACCCAACCAAAGACAAATCCGAGAAAATGTGGGAAGGTTGAATGGAAACAAAAATTCGATGCATCAAGGAAGTTTTTTTTTTGTATCTTAAATTTCGATTTTTTTTTAACTCCCGATTGGCTTCCACCTCGTACACTATATTCTTGCGTTTTCCATGTAAATATATTATGTGTAGAGTCGCGAGGACCCAAACAAAGACAAATGCGGGAAAATGTGAGAACGTTGAATGGAGACAAAAATTCGATGCATCGAGGAGGATTTTTTTATATCTTACATTTCGTTTTTTTAAACTCCCGACTGGCCGGCACTTCGTACGCCATATTCTTCCGTTTTCCATGGAAATATATTATGTGTGGAGTCGGGAGGACGTAGCCAAAGACAATCCGAGAAAATGTAGGAACGTAGAATGGAAAAAAAAATTAGATGCATCGGGAAGAAGAATTTTTTTTTTTATATATTAAAATTCATTTTTTTTAAACTCCCGACTGGCCGCCACCTCGTACGCCATATTCCTCCGTTTTCCATGGAAATATATTATGCGTAGAGTCGCGGGGCCCAACCAAAGACAAATCCAAGAAAATGTAGGACCGTTGAATGGAGAAAAAAATTAGATGCGTCGAGGAAAATTTTTTTTTTAAATATATTAAATATCATTTTTTTAACGCCACTTTTCGGAAAAAGCATCTTTTACCTTTTCACCGTGTATCGCAGCCAATTTCACAGTGTCTCTACTGACATTTGGTGCAATAATCACCGAACACATAAATAAAAAAAATTATCATAAATTACGCACTCGACCGGATTTATAATTTTTAATTCTTATCGAAATCATTTATACTTTATATTATATTTATTATACTTATTATATTTTCTTCGGGACCGATAAGATTTAAGTTTGCGGTGTGCTCCTGGTGTAATCCTAAGGTCCACTGTAATTATGTAAAAGACAAATCATATTAAAATATAAATTGAATTCTTAGAATTCCTTACAAGAGATTTTTCCGCCAATTTCCCATATAATGTTTTATGAAGGATTTTTCGGCGGACATGCGTCTTTGTTATTCTTATCTCCAACCATTAATATACAGAACATAGCAGGAGAAATAACAACGTAATCAAGGACAGTAAACTTTAAATATATTTCATTCCTCTCTTAACCGTCGGAGATTTTTTTTTTTAATTGCCGGACTGTTGCCTAATTTTTTTATTTTTTCGAAAAACGTTGCGGCCGATGCTGTCTAGTGCTTCGCACACCGCAGACAGAACCGCGGTGACGACGGCTGTGTGGTGTACAGGATGTGTCCTAGATTCCGTTCGAAACAGAAAAAAAAAAGAAAAAAAAGAGGGATAAAAAGCTTTTAAAAAAGTGTCACCGAGCCCAGCGAGCGAGGGCGATCGAAGCTGAACCGCGGCAGTGGCAGCGTCGCGTTTGGCCACTCGCGATTTTTTTTTCTTCTCCCTTTTTCTCTCTCTCCGCTTCCACGTCTAGTAACAACGAAAGAGATACGATCGGTGCGCGTTGAATTATTTACTCGGGCATCGATCTCGCTCGCGTGGCTGTCACTTCCCGCGGGAATTGTAGTAACCCGTAGGAAGTATGTTTCCCGTCGGTGATGGCTCTGCGCGTTGCTCGCAGGACGAGAGGAACGAGGGCGCCGAGAGCGCGAGGATCTCTTGCCGAGAGTAATCGCGCATTTAATAATAACACGCCTACATGGCACCGCATTTATATGGGTGTAATATCGGCGGATGAGAAACGGAAGGTCGTAACTCGAACTCTTTGAGGCGGGAGTTGCGCCCTTCTGCTCCTCAGTAGCCGTGGGTGCTGGAGCAATTGTCGCCGATTTATTGGCCCGACTGCACAAGGACGTATTTCCCTACCTCAAATTCCGAGACCTGTAAGGACAAGACATTGGTCAAAGTTTTTTTAATATTAGACAATTTCAGGTTCTCGAAATATCGAATAAAAAATATTAAACCGGAAGTGAAAAAAAGATTGACAATGAAATAGTTAACATAAAAATCTTTGGGGCATGTATATGACGATATAGATATTTTTGCTGTATTTGTAATGATGTTTTTGAGAATTTGTGGAACTTTCGAACAAAAAGAATATCAAACCAGAAGTGAAAAGATGTGAAAAGACAATTTAAAGAAAAATCTTTACATTGTATCTATAGTGACAAGAATTGATTGACCTTCGATATTTATCGCATACCTATAATGATCAATGTAATATTTTTTGGCATTATCAAATGAAAATAATATTACACCGGAAGTGAAAGAAAAAAACATCTCGAAAACTAATTTTTTCACGAAAACAAAGCTTCGTCTATGAGGAAGCAAAATTGTAAAAACACCTTTTTATAGCATGTATAATGATGTAGGTATTTATAACATATCAATAACGATCTTCTTAATATTTTCTGGAATTACCGAAGGAAAATAACATCAAACGGAAGTGAAAAGAAGGTTTAAAGAGAAAATCTAAAGATGGATCTTTACGTTATGTCTATAGCGATAAAAATTGAAATTATAATCCATATCGACATAACCGATGATATAAATATAGCACATTGCGCATAACGCGAATGCATTAATACCTTCAAAGAGGAGTCCCGATATAGATAGAGGATCGCACTCGCGTTCCCCTCGTCCCGGAGACACGTACGCGTATATCGAAATATACGGTAGATACAGCATGTACAAGCTTCGTAGGTTCCGTCGGCGCATTTGCATAGAAGCGTCAGCCAGGGTTTATGCTCCCCATTAATTATGCGGCGGGTCCAATGAGCCGCGCGCTGTGCGCGCAGCTACCCATTGCTGCACCGACGTACAGGGTACGCGATACATACCTAACTAGCGTTCGGTTTTGCTGGCCGACTGGCATGCACGGTACTCCGGGAGTTCGGACACTCCTCCGAGTCGATTTGACGAGAGTCCGAGACTCGCGATCGTACACGGTCGTGAACCTCGTTTATGTACGGGAGGGAGGGGCAAAATGGACCAGTTCGTCGATTCGCGAAGTTTTAACGATTCCCCCAACATACTTTAACGTTTCTCACTCAGAAAAAATTAATGTGCACTATATGGTAAAATATGGGGCAAAATGGACCTTCGTGCAATTGTAGAGATAGTTAAGACATTTTCATTCCGACAAATTGATGACGTTTTAATAATTTTCCAGACAAAACATGAATTTAAAAAACATGGAAAATAATACAAAATGAAAATTACTTCGCAGATATTGTGTTTTCTGGTGCAGGATGGGTTTCAGATGATTTTGGATGATTTTTGCGAAGATTTACTGGTGGGGGGGGGGGGGCGTACCGAGAGCGGAAGAGTTTCCTTCGATATATTTTAGACTTCATTTTGCCCCACTTTCCTCCATACATCCATCCATACATACATATATATGTACCCACACGCTAATTATAATTAATGTAATTTACCAGTGCGAATTTTTCATTACACGCATTTCTAAACGTATCCATTTTGCCCCACTCTCCCCTAGGGTAAAAGTGGGGAATATGGGCCCGGTCCATATTTCATTGATTTACGTGTTAATCGAGGTGGGCCATGTTCACCACTTTTACCCTATATAAAAATATTGAAACCCCCCACGGTGATAATAAGTCGTGCATTTTCCGACTGCGATACTTTCATTACATGTGTTTGAAAATGAGTTCATTTTGCCCCACTCGCCCCCATACATACATACATCCATACATACACACATCCATACATATATGTGTACCCACACGGTAATTATAATTAATGTAATTTACGAGTGCGATTCTTTCGTTAAACGTATTTGAAAACGTGTCCATTTTGCCCCGCTCTCCCAAATACACACACATATCCGTGCCCATACGGTGGCAATAATTCCTGCAATTTACGAGAGCGACCGCCTTCGCGAGGACGCACGAGCCGAAAGGCGCGAAGGCGTAAGCGTTCGTGGGTGGTTGGAGATACGTGTGTACAGAGAACACACGTCCGGCAAACGGCGGCGCGCATATACACGGGAGTAAAACGACGGAGTACACACAGCGCTCGAGTACCGTCGGGCGCGCGAGGTCGTAGTTATCTTATCTATCGCTGGCCCGCTGTGGGAGTAACAGCTCGGAGCCGATCGCTCGGGGGAGCGAAAGAGATACGTACTCGTGTGCGGTTGCAAGAGCGGCGGGGAGTTCGCGTCTGCCGGAGAGCGACGAGGTCTGAGCGCAGCCAGGCAACGACCACTTCTTATCGGCGCCGGGCTCGCATTTGCCACGCCGCCGATGAACCTCGGGGATTATACCTGTACGTGCGACTCGGGGCCGCGTCGATCGAACACCCTTGGCAACCGCGATTTCTCGTATTATTTTCGCACTCCCGTACACGACGCGCTATTCGATCTGTAAAATTGATCAATCCGCGAGAGCCCGATACGAGGCCGCGTTCACACATTTGTCTCGCACTCCGCGCCGGGCCGCGTCTTTATCGAGCGACCACTCGAGGAATCCTGAGTGGCCTCGCGACGCTCACAAATTCCGCCGGGGGACAAGACTCGAAGCGATTATTCATAACTCGGGGGGGATGATAAATATTTTTTTGATAATTATCGGCGCGATGCATTAATTGATTTATTTGCACGGGCTGCAGACGGCTCGGCTCGTTAATCACCTCGTGGACTTTTATTCTCAATTCGCTCGGTGAAAAAGTACAAAAAAGTTATCGCGATTAACAAAAAATTTCGGTATTTTTGTTTTTTATTTTACAACACCTTTCGGCAATTTAAATAACATTTTTGCTTCCTCCTTATAGATTGCAGGATGAGGAAATTGATTAAAAATAACACTCGAGATACTTTTTTTTAAGTGGAATGTGTGCGATAGGTATTTCGTTTATGTGGGTTTCTTTACATTTATTACAAATTTGCACATAGCTTCCTGCATGAGGAAGCTCGAATCGATCAGTGAATTTTCTGACAGAGAAAGCTGTGCGCAAAATAGTGACAACAGAGGAAGCCATGTGTAAATTCCCTGTAAATAAATTTAGTTTGAAAATTAATTAACAGTATTCGAAGCTTTTTTACATAAACTGTTTCTGAATTTTCAAACACATGTGCGTTGCAATTTCACAGTAAAATGTGTATTTTTCATGAACATTTTTGTAAACTTCAAGCAAAAGATTTGTAATTTTAATATTCGGTATTTTTATTTTGCAAGCAAAGTACATTAATGTTTAATTAATGTGCGCAATATTAGCAAATTTTAAATTCCAGTATATTAAAAATTCAAATTTATTTTTACAGTGAATTACATTGCACGTTTTGTCGTTTTTTAAATATACCAACCTAACAAATTTTCATCAGTATACCAATAAATAAAAAATGTTAAAAACACGATTCGTCAAAGGAGAAAATAATTGAAAAATTGTGGACCTTGCCAGAGATGTTTCTCACATGTGCGAACCTTTTTCTTCAGCGAGTACGATTGTACGTCAGAAGATAATTTCAGAAAAAAAGTTTCTTTGAGTCGTCGCTCTCTGCGAATAAAGTCCTGATTACGTCACTGCTCTCTCCACTTGTTTTAACCCGGCGTACTTTAAAGCGCACGAGTGGATCTGGTTAAGCTCTTCGAGCTTGTGTGAGTTGCGCGATGTTGAGCGAGCGGGTACTCACACAATGTTGTCCGACTCGAACGGCGTACCAGCGCAGTGTATCGCGTGTACGTTCGTACGCCGACGTGCGAGAGGAGGCCCACGCTCTTTCGCGATAGGGCCGCGACCGCAGCCGTTTACAGAAGCCGCACTTAGTCTACAGCGGCGATAGCGACCAGGGTGGTCTTCTCCGTACGATCTGGGTCGTTACACCCGCACTAGCTCACGTCCCCAGCCACGCGTATCTTCGCACGCATACATTCGACGCTCTCGTTGCGTGAAATCCGTGGAATTTCCGGAAGTCAACAGAGATTGTTCGAAATGCATTTCGGCGGCTCAAACTTCCGCGTACTTTTGATACCAATCCAATGGCGCAAAATTAAAATCGATCTTAAATTGATAGTCGCGTTGAAACTTCAGGTCAAACTTGGGCTGCCACTACGTTCATAGTCGGGCTGTCACTAAGTTCAAAGTTGGACTGTCACTAAGTTCAAAGTTGGGCTGCAACTAAAATTGAAGATTTAGTTGTCACTTAAGTTCAAACTTGGGCTGAAATGTAATATCAAACTTGGATCGGAACTTAAGTTCAAACCTGCCGTCAAATGTAAGTTCAAGTTTAATCTTGACATAAAACTTAAGTTCAAACCCGATATTTTTTCAAATAATTCGCTGCCTTGAAAATGAAAAGTTGTATTGAGACTTACGTTGAAAGTTCAGTTGAGACTTTAGTTGAAAGCTGGGTTGAGACTTAAGTTGAAAGTTGGGTTGCAACTTTGTCAGTTTGGTTGACACGTAAGTCCAAACTTGCGCTATCACTTAAATTGATAGTTGGGCGGAAACTAAAATTGAAGGTTTGGTTGTCACTTAAGTTCAAATTTGGGCTGAAATGTAATATCAAACTTGGATCGAAACTTAAGTTGAAACCTGCCGTCAAATGTAAGTTCAAGTTTAATCTTGACATGAGACCCGAAATATCGGTTCAAACCCGATGTTTTTACAAATAATTTGCTGCCTTGAAAATGAAAGAGACGGGAAAAAGTTTTCTTCGCCCGATGTAAATATCCCGAGGCTCCCGCTCGGATGCTGCGACGAATTGGCGAGTGCAGAGAGTAACGATAGATGTATTACCGACAATAACTAAGCACGCCGAGAACGAGGAAGAGACGCGAGCGAAGACTTCGCCTCCGTCTATATCCGTGCGAGCTTGTGAGTATGTTAGTGCGAGAAAGCTTCTGGATGACGGTCGGGGGGAAAGAGAATGGTGTAAAGCGCGACGGAGACAGAAATAGGAAGAAAGGAAGAGTGAGTAGAAAACGCGCACGCGACCGGCGAGGGTCACGCGCGTCAAGCGCTCCGCCTCTTCCTCCCTCGACGTCCCCTTTCGTTCTTTAAGCGCATACCAGCCACGGATATAACTATAGGCTACGTCTACTCTCGTCACACGTCGATGCAAAAAGTTACTGATCACGTATACACACATGCATTTGTACAATACGCCGATCGACCGCATCTACGTCGCGCTTACGCTCTCCAGGGATTTTATGACGCCGGACAATACCTCAATAAAAAAGAGAATTCTTTTTATTTACTTATTTTTTTCGGAAGTCACCGGAGCAGAAAATTTATAAATAGTCGATCCGAAAGAACAATCGATGATAAATGAGGCGCGTGAAAAACATAGGGCTGCGTAGACATGAATTAATCGCAATCTCTGTTCTCTTTTTTATGGTGTATTCTATATATATAGTGTATTGTGTATTAGTGCGAATTTTGTAATCTATAAGCGACGGATCTTTTACATATACATTTATTTTATTTTTATTTTTTTCTCTTATGTGCTAGTGTTAAGTTTGTGAAATTTATAAGAGGCGAATCTTTCACTCACATTGTTCACTGGACAGTTGGTTTCGTATCGTCTCTGTAATTGGGCCCAGCCCGTTATTAATAAAATAAATAAATAAACTGAGTTAACCCTTCAAGTACTGGCGACTTTGTAGCTGCGCAAACGACCATGTCTTTCTTTTGAGCACAAACATGATGGGGATGTTCGTAATAAATGTTCTTCTGCGTTATCAAATTTAAAGAAACAAATTAAATTAAAACTGTGACAAAACCCTATTTTCAAAGATTACAAAATATTCTGACAAAAATTCATACGTATTCAGAAAAATAAACGAATCATTTTTATAAAGCAAAATATTTAAGTTGCCGGGTAATTTGATGAATAATGATTTTTACCTTCAATTCGTTGATAACAAATTGGAATTATTATTTCACAAAAACAATCTTTGCAGCACCTCTCATTCACATGATTTTTTCCAGATTTTTATCCCATCGAGAAGTGCTCGAAATTTCCTCTGCAACTCACGTATGGTTTGACTGTACCGCTGCGACTACCTCAATGTAACCATTGCTCGAACGATGTATCGCACACGCTCCCCATACATTACCTACATATCCGCTATTTACATCAAACAAATAAAACAAAAAAAAAACAAAGCTTCCTCCACGAAGAACCAAAAAGAAAAAAAAAAGGAAAAAACAAAAATTGCATACAAAAAATATGAAATCCGCAGGAACAAATACCGCGTATCTCGGTAGCGCGGAATGAGGAAACCCCGCGAGAATCGGGTACCGCGGCTCCGCATACACATCTCCGCAGCCTCGCATCCGCTATCTACATCGCCGTCGTCACAGCTCCCAGTTCCTTGTCTTTTTTTCCGTTTTTTTATTTATTTTTTTATCACTATTTTTCTTTGTTCCTCTTTCGCATTTCCACGGCTTCCCTTTGGTCGTTCGCTCGGCAGCGGAGCGTCGTGCGCGGCGCGCACACACACCCGCGCGTCCAACACGCACGTGCACACACACACACACACGCGCGTCCGACACGCACGTGCACACACACACGCGCGCTCAGCCGTCTCATGCTGCGGGCGCGGAAACGCCTGGCGTTTGCGAACATGTACCATATATACTGCATTATACATATACATATACATATATATATATATATACATTATATACATATATACATATATAGGCGGCGTGCACATAAAGCCCGGGGGATTCGCGCGAGCTCTCCCGTTTCTAGCTCGACTGCTGTTTCGCTCTAGCTCGGTGGTTCTGCCTCCGGTTCTGGCACTGGCACGGAGGAGAGCCAGCGGCGGCCCGCCTTGAGTCTCGACAGGATCGTCTCTCGGTGCACCCGGATAGCTGCACCGACGGCTCTCCTTCTGCTTGCCACCGCGGCCGCTTCTGCCGTTCGAGGGAGAAGCCCGGAGTATAATATAACGAGGACGTAAACCAGCCCCGGCGCTTTCTCGATCCCCCCGAAGCTCTCTCGTATCCTTCGTGCTGCCGTTGCTCGCGGAAAGAACGGCTCTCGCCCCCCCCCCCCCCCACCTCCCCGGCCGAACGGAAAGGCGTCTCGATTCCATCGGGCTTTTCCTACGAGCTTTCACGAGAGAAAACGGAGAATAGACCGTGTGCGCTATTCTCATGCTTACTCCCCTTTCGCTCTTCGAGCTTTCGTTCGATGCTCCCGTTTCATTCCTCTCCCACTCCTCCTTCGGGCCCGCCTCGCTCCCGCGGACCGTTCTTGGATCTTGGGTAGTTTTATTTTTTTAATCCACCCGCGCATCGCTTTTCCATCGCGCACCTGCAAGGGAATTTCACTTCTTTGCGTTGCTGAGGATACGCGCGCGGAAAAGAGTTTCCGCTTTGCGGAAGGTTTCTTGGGGACGAAGGTTCGCTAACTTTTTTGATGCCACGTCGTATGGGGAGCATGTGCGGAGAGGGCGGAGAGGTTTTTCTGTAGCGGCGAGGGAAACTGATTTTTTTAGATGAAGGAATATTCGCTTTTAAGTCGATACACCGTTTTTTTTTTTTTTTTTTTTTTTTTTTTTTTTTTGTTTTTTTTTTTTTTTTTTTTTTTTTTTTTTTTTTTTTTTTTTGGATCGTTTGAGTGACTGTGGAAAATAACGAGGGTAAGGCTGATAGTGTACTGACTCCGCGAATGCAAGTTCGACTAGAATTTTTTTTATTTTTACAATTTTCAACATATTTGGTCAATTTTTGAGAACTGCATCAGGTGCAACTAATGCAGCTTATAACATAAGAAAAAATTCGCCGGATGCAATATTTCAACACCCTCAGTCTCGCTCGAAACGAAGACTGGCGAGTGTATGGATATCATGCAGTAGTTCGTACGCAAGTAAATTTCATGTGAATACGAGAATTCACGCGGAACGGAAGCGCGATAAAGGCGTAGAGATTTCGAATATGGCCATGTAATAATAGGTACACCTTACATACACTCACATATAAATATATATATATATATATATAGGGTAAAAGTGGGGAATATGGACCGATCCATATATATTGATTTACGTGTTAATCGAAGTGGGCCATATTCACCACTTTTACCCTATATATATATATATATATACTAGCGGGTTATTATGGCTCGCGCGCCCCGCGCGCTCGCAGTTCCAATGCGTTAAATTTTACATTTTTATCATTTTTTTTAATTGAAGAATTGCAACAGTTTGTAAAGTAACGATACTGGTGATAATGTTAGTAAATGACGTTGGTAAATATTTTTCCATTAAATCCACCCGTTCCATTAATTCCACTCCGGGACGTAGTAGTAGCTAAAAAGGACCCATAAGATCGTTACGATGTCTGTTTAATAAAAGAAACAAAGTAAAGATCCCACTTCCTCCCACCAACAATTGAAATCTCAACCATTGATCGCTAATCAACAATCCGTCACTCCAGTAGTAGGTAATTGAAGTGGAACACGATATTTTTCGCCAGTTTTGGTAAAAGTTGGAACCTCTCAGGTATACTTTCGCCAAAATCACCTTGTTCCACTTCAATTGCCTACTACTGTATTGATCGAATATCAATTTTTTTGCCAATGGTCAATGGGGCGGTCAATAATTGGGTCATGGGGGTGGGACAAACAAACAAACAAACAAACAAATCAAAAGTTTGCCAAAATATATATTAGATAAATATGTAGGCACACGCGCGAACATTCGTCTGATATCGTATTTCCAGTGGAGCCAAGCAAGAAGCGAGGGCGCGTTCTCTCAACAAAAGATGTTGAGAGAAAACGTGTCCGAGCGAGACGAAGATACAGAGGATTCGGATAAGTAGAGCGCGAGGGTGGCCCGAGTTGCCGGGAGCGCGGAGAGCGAAATGCCGAGTGCTGCACGCCTTTAATGGCTTTCGCGTGACGTCCGCTGACTCTCGGGAGCCCCGCGCGAGCACCGCGTTTCCAACCTCTATGCACGCCCCCGCCCGCGATCCACACACGAACAGCGCAGACGATACTTATCCTGTATGAAACCGCGTGCGAAAGCCTCGATAACGAGGCACGCGCGTACGTGCGAGCGCGAACGCTCACGCACTCCGGCACGCACTCTCTCCCAGCCAGAAACCCTCTCTGCGTACCTCGTTACATATTATACGCCGCGGCGCCTCTATGTGTGCACTGCGGATTATAACGTACCAAGTATACGGCACGGTACGCGCGCAGGTAAATATCATACGCGCCCAAATTGCCCTCAGACACATGCGAGATATCATCGTTAGCGGCATTGTAAGAGTACCTTTTTTTTTTTACTCTGACCTGATTTTGGGTCCGATGTCAGCCCGATGTATCGATCACAAGACTGATTGTCTCTTGTACGCGGCTCGAAGTTTGCTGGTAAGAAGTTTCGAATAGGGAAAAAGATTTCTTTTTTGCGATTTTGTTTTACTTGAATTGGAACCGAAATTGGCATTGGATTTGTGCTTGATGATGGCGGATATGTAGTGATGTGTGGTTTAGAAGAATTTTAGAAATATTTCATTAAGTTTTACCAAAAAAAAAAAAATTACTTTTCCGATCAAGGAAACAATCAAATTCTTCCCACTAATCACGATTCTCCAATTTCTTTGACACCCATTTTTTAATTTCCTCGAAAAACCCTCGTCGGAGAAAAAATAAAAATTTTTGTTTTTTGTCTTTAGCAACCGTCACATTTTTTTTTTTTTTATATTTTTGCTCGTCTTTCTGCATTCGTGTGATCTGCTCATTGTGTAACTCACATCAGGGAAACGGATGAGCGTCCGTACGTGTATGTCGAGAGTCAAGTGTCGTTATAGTTAATGGCATAGATAAGTATGGGGAAATAATCACTCTTCCCATTAAGGTTTGAACCAACCGAATTTTCCCCACCGATCCCGATGCTTCAATTTATTTAACTCCATCTTAAAATTTAGTCCAGAAACCCTCCTCAAAATAAAAACAAAAAAATGGTTTCTGTTCTTGGCGACCATAATATTTTTGGTAATTAAAAATATTTCTCGACGTTTTTCCGCATTCGTGCGATCGGCTCATTGTGTAACTCACATCGGGGAAACGGATGGGCGTCCGTACGTGTATGTCGAGAGTCAAGTAATATATCGTCGTTATAGTTAATGGCATAGATATGGGATAGATAGGTGCTCGACTACGAACGGGTTAGTGGGTATCTCTATACGACCGCGACGAAATTGCTCTCGATATATGGTGGGATCGATAGTCTACTCGAGACTCGTCGCCAAACGCCGAGCGGGAGGTACAGAGGGGGAGCGAGAGGGATCTTCCACTCGAACATAATACAACACCGTATAGCGTAAGCTCGCGTCCGGCGCACACTCACACGAACACCGACAGCGAGTGAATTTACGATCCAATTGCTTCGGTGGAAGACGTTCCAGCGATACATTATACACTCCATATTACCTGACACGCATCCCTCTATAATACGCTGCATAATGGAAACGTATCAATTAGCGAAACGTTCCGGGAGAGTACCTTTCAAATTCAGAAAAATCCTCTCGTTTCCGTATCGGCGATTTATCGAAATTAATTTTTTTTATCCTTCGCGGTAACATCTCGCTGTTATTTTTTTTGGCATTTTTTTTCGGTTGAAAAGCGAGAGGTTTTGAGGAAAGAGACGAAATGGAGCGGGAACTGGTCGATCAATTATTGAGGTCCGGATCGATTCATCATATTCGTTCAACACTACTGCAGGTGAACACAGACGATTGTATTTAGACGTATAATACGATTGTATTAACCATCAACAAAGGCCGTTCATAAACAAACAGTTGGATTTGTTAAATGGATCATGCGATGAATTCGTAGAGATCTTTTAGAGAAAGAGCATTAACCGCGGTTATAAAAAATTGAGCAAACAATATAGATGGATTATTTCCATAAGGGCATGTCGTCTGTGTATAAGCATAACCAGCTCACCCTTTTGGCATTAGGCCATCGATATGGATTATGTCCTTAAAAATCTAAAAACTGGAATAAGATGTATTTTACCAAAAATTACCGCAAACGATAAATTCAACTCTCATCTGACCATCGTGGAACCGTCTGCCGCACAAATGACTCTCATGGTAAAAAACATTTGTACTTTTAACTAAATTTTTCCCCACAAAAGTCCACGATCCTTGCTCCATTAATTTTACAACAAAACCTTTTGTTGTAAAAGGTTTTTTTGAAAAATGCACAACATTTTTGAAAAATGCAAAACATTTTTGAAAAATGCACAACATTTTTGAGAAAAGCACAACATTTTTATATAGTTACCTATTTTATCGTGCCTATATTCCTCCCCATACCTCGCCTCCCCGTCGCTATCTTCATCAGCCTTTGGCTCCTCCGCCTGTTCATCAATTGTTATTTGCTCCGGGAAAGCGTAAAGCCTCCGGATCTTCAAAGCCCCCGTATCTGATCCACCGGCCGCGGATGCCGTCTCGGTGCCGGCAGCCAGTCGTACGTGTCCCATCTCTTCCCCCCTCATTCGCCAAAACGAAGACGCTTTGACGCCGATACCGATGTATCTCCTCGGTCCAAAAAGGGGAACAGCATCTCCCCCCCCCCGCACAGCGTTCCCTCGTTTTCCATCCGCGCCAGCCCCGTCGGGAAAGAACCCTACCGGTGGCCGCCGCGGATGCAAGAGGAGGCGCGAGGAGGAACCCGCGAGGAAGCCGGAATGAGGAGGGACGAGAGAAGTGTCGGGCAACGCGCGATGCCGTGACATCCCGCCGCCACTGTGCAGACTCACGGTTCGCCTGGTCCACCGACCCCCCGACTCTCGCCGTCCGGCTCACCCTCATCCGGCGCGCATGGCTCTCTCATCCCTCTCTCGGCGTACAACCATCCTCTCGTATTCTCTCTCCTGCCCGCTACCACCGGCAGCCTCGCCGCACCGTGCCTCGCCTCCTCGCCATTCGTCTCGTCTCGCCTCCGCCCGACCGCCGAACTCCGGGCTCGGCGGGTTCCTAGCTCGCCGTTAATCCGTTTATCGCGTTACCGCCACCAACGACGGCCCGGCGGGCTCACCCTCCGCTATACATGTATATATATATATATATAAATATATATATATTTGCTATATGTACCGTCGGCTCTCGGCTGCTCTGCCACCGAGGCGAGCGGTATAGCGAACCCGACCGCGTTTCATCCCCTGCACACATCGCTGTTCCACCCCCGTCCTCGAACTCGTGTCTTCCGCTCCATATTCCTCCCTCACCCGCTCGCGAGCTCACCCGCACGTTTTCACTGGCCGTCCTGCAAAACCTATCTACCACGACCCGCAGAACTGCCGATGTTCGAGACCTGGGGCTAAAGCAACGAGCTGCGTCTTCCGTGCCGTGGTGCAGTTTCTGTCCTGCAGCCGCGTCCTGGTGGAGCTGTGGGTGAGGGTTCGTTTCGGGAGTTCGGGGGCTTTTCGGATGGTTGGTATTGTTGGTCGGAAGAGATACAAGTTTTGAGAGAGAGAGAGAGACGGTCGTTCCGTGATCGGGAGTAAAATCCACTAAGAGCGACGTACAGTAAGCGGATGACAACAAAAAGTCGTAATATCTTAAAAGTACCTGATGTTACCTGGAAAAAGCAAACTGAAATAAAGCGGAGGCAAGATATCGAAAGTAGCGAAAATAAAGCAATACGCGAAGAAAATAAATAAAATAGAAGTAATAAGAATAATAAAGTAATGTAATGAGCACAGAAAATGAGTAAAGAAAATAAAGAAATGAGCAAAGGTAAGCAAGAAACAAAAATACAATTGTAATGGAAATAAAGAGTGGGTCAGGAGAGAGGGTAAATGTGAAAGTTTTTAAGTTCCCATCATACGTGGCGCCCGATGTGCATGTGTGGGTATTTTTTCCGAGAACATTTTTTCCAGGAGGTTATTTTTCCAGGAGGTAATTTTTGCAGGGGGTGTTTTTTCCAGGTGATAATTTTTTCAGGGGGTGTTTTTTCCAGGGTGTCCTTTTTCTGAGGGTATTTTTTCCAGGGATTACTTTACCCGGAATCCATTCCCTACTGCTATGTGCTATGGCAATATCTCTCAACCGATATAGTCATATTACTAGATCCTTCTCTCAGTGTATATATATATATATATAACAGCTCACCTATGCTCGACTGATCGTTAGGGGACACGCGACGCTAGATCATAATTAAGAGATACACGAATAATGGAAGCTGCGCTAAGCTTTATTACGCGACTCTCTTCTCGCCTTACAGTTATTTCGCCGATTAATTCTTTTTTTAATTGCTGATCAAATCAATAAACAAAAATCGTACTGAACTCCAAATTTTAATAGTTTTTTGCTTGTGGTTTTTATTGCAACGGGGTTTCGAGGACTCTGACAGTGGACTCATGAATCACGCGAGATGATGGAACGATGACGGTGTTCCGTAACTCCGTTGCAACAGAAATAGAACGAGGACGTATGGAGAGGCTCCTGCACTTCTGGGGCGCGGGCGAGTTTCGAGAATATGAAAATTCTTGTCCAAGGGCTTAGCCGGAAGATCGCGAAGCTCACCTGTGCGTGCAAATGAGACGAGTCGGCGCCACGTTCCGACTCCATACCGACGCGATATCCTTAGGGAGGGATGATCGTGTAAGCTAGCGGGGAGGCCAGAGAATCGGCGGGGACGTGCGGGCGCGGGAAAATCAGAGGGAGAGCCCGATCCATAGGCAGTGACGCGGAGGCTTAAGGTATATTCACATGAAAGTAGATCTATAATTAAATAACCGTCTCGATCTTATAAAAAAAACAATCGCAATACCTGTTTATTGTTCCTTTTTTTCTGCCTTTCGAACCCAAAAAATCCGCTAGTAAAATCGACTTCAAGCACTTGTTTAAAAAACGTTAACGAAAGCAGTTTTTTTGTAAACCTAACTCTGCGCCCTTAAAGTCGATGAATTGGCTACAAAAAATAAAAACCTGTTAATTTTTTTTACCAAAAAATGGAGTAGATAAGCATCCGGTGAAATTAACCCATCTGCACTTAACGATTGGCTCGATTTCATCGTCTGAATTCTACGCAGAAAAAACAATCGCAATACCCCTTTAGCATACTTTTTTCAAAGTCCTATTTCGAACCCAACGAAAAATCCAATAAAATCGACTTCCAGTACTTATTTTCATCGACGAAAGCATTTTTTTAAAAATCTAACTCTGCGGTCTTAAAGTGTATAAATTGGTTACAAGTGGCATGGACGATCACCCGGTGAAATTAACCCATCTACACTTAGCGATTCGCTACCCAGCCGTGCGTACAAAAATGCGGTGTAAATAAAAATGTGCGCATTCCGGACTTTGGGTCTCTGGCTCTCGGCCGGTCTTAACTCTTTTCCCATTGTGAGCGTAGCTTAAGGGGGTCGGAGGGCGAAATGGAGTGAGGCGAGCGAGAGGAAGCGAGCGAGCGTCGGCGAGCATTAATCATCCCCGGCACGCCATGGCCAGCCGGCTCCGACCCCAAACCGGCGGTACTCCCGCGTCAGTGGTGCTCGATCATCCGTTTCGTGTCGTGGAAGCTCTCCCCGGCGAGAGGGAGAAAGAGGTGGAGCGTGCGCGAGCGACGAAGTATGGATAGGTTATACGGACTGTAACGTGCGGCGTTGCATATACACGAGAGGGCTGGATGAGAGGCTGCTCGGCTACCGGGGCGGCGATCGTCCGAGAGCCCGTCGTCGCGATCCGTTCGCGCTGCAAGTAAATCTTGGGCACTGCGGATATATATCGAGGCCAGCGGGCTCCCGTACGCCGCGGAAACGTGCCATGCACGTGAACGAACTTTCAAACCGACTTATAGCTATGCTGCCGAGAAAGCCCGGCACTTCAACGAGCTTATTCGTAATGAAGCTACGAATACGAGCGTCGATGTGTAGGGTAGGTCAGGGCGATATGGCCGCGCGGGTGATATGGCGACCCTTAAGGTCGCTGCGCGCTGAATTCGCATAAGTTCGACAACAATAAGAGAAAATTGCAAGTACTTCTTGATAGTAGGTACTGAGAATATTAATTTTGCATAATAATAATTGCAAAATGTTATTAACAAATTCATGAAAAAAATAATTGGTTAACAGATTACCCGGCAACAAAACTTCTTTTTTTTATGAAAATGATATGTTTATTTTTCTGAATGCGTATGAATTTTTTCAGTTTTTTAAGTAATCGTTGATTTTTTATTTTTTTTTATATAACAAAAATCAACGATTACTTAAAAATCTGAAAAAATTCATACGCATTCAGAAAAATAATCGAATCATTTTCATAAAAAAAAAGATTTGTTGCCGGGTAATTTGTCAACGACTTAATTTTTTGATGAATTTGTTAATAACATTTTGCAATTATTATTATACAAAATTAATCTTCTCAGTACCTTTAGTATACATGATTATTTTCAAATTTTTACACCATCAAGAAGTACTTGCAATTTTCTCTTATTGTTGTCGAACTTATGCGAAGTCAGCGCGCAGCGAGACTCCCTCCTTAAGAGAAAGTGAAATATCGCCGTCGATAACGAAAACTGTAACGAACTTTTCTCAAGGGTTCTAATTTTTTTGAGAAAAAAGCAAATTCGAGCCGGATGCGCACGGTTTCGTAGCCCGACATTTTTTTCGAAAAAAAATTAGCACCATTGAATAAAGTTAATTTGAAAATTGCAACTATCCTTCCCCTTAAGGCGGCTGTAACGTTGCCCGAGTGCAATGCGGTGTCGCTATATCGCACCTGCCGCTGTGCCGTGCAACCCTCGCCCCTTCTGCTTTTCTCGCTTATCCCGAAATCGATCTTCCTCCAGTCTCCATCGGTCGTGGAGAAGATCCTTACGAAATTAAGTACCTTATTCGTTCGTCCTCCGACGAGCCGGCGTTCGTCTCCCGGCAGACGTTCGCCTCCGTAAGTCAGTTTCGTCAGTTTCGCTCTTTAATTACTTCCTAATATCGTTCCGCCCATCCGACGGTATGTTTTATCCATCCAAATCTTATCGTCCGGGGAAACTGTAAAGCTCGTCTTTCTTCATCCGTGCATCCCGTCAGGTTTGAAGGGTTAGAAGATAAAATAATCATAGCAACTGACAAAGATGTCTCCGAAACTTCGAATTGAATTAATCATCAAGAGACCTCCGATTAAATTCCCCCGATATTTCTGAATAAATCGATAATAATTATTAAATAAAATGTTCGGAGTGTCGGGCAAGTTTTTGCATGAACTTAAATGAAGGTGGGAGTGAAGGGACATGACGCGATATGACGTTTTATTATTGTAACCAGAGAGGGATATTTTCTGCGTAACAAATTATGCAATGTTGGTGGAGAGACAAGGATTTGATCCTGCTGAGGGATTAAAATTATTAAGCACAGTCTTATTTATTTTATATGAGATAGCATTTTTTTAGATAGGTTGTTCACTTTTAGATGAAAAAATTATATTCTAAGTTTTTCCCAAAGAAGGTTTCTTTTAATATAATCTCACAGTACATTTTCGAAATTTTGCTGTAAAAATTGAAATTAGTGTCATATTATATGAAACACAATTTTTAAAATATCTTGCCCACGTTCAAATAAAAAAATTCCATTCTAAATTCCTCCCAAAGAAAGATCACTTTTAGCCCAACTTCGTCTCCCCATTATAAAAATGTCAATATCAAAATTCAAAGTACGTTCATTTTTAAAAAATTCCCAATCCACAAAAAAAGTCTGTTTTTTTAATTATAATAAAAGAAAGCTGTTTAAAGGCTTAAACGAATAAAAATGTATAGTTCTAAGCTCGAGAAAAGTTGGACCGTCAGGTCAAGCTCAAAGTCTTCGTTGGGCGCGAATGCCGTATATAGTTTATGTGAATGAATAAGACAGAAGAAAAACAGAGGAACGGGAGGATCGGGCGGAGATCAGCAGACGCCGTGCCGTGACGGCGCCGTGATCGTAAAAAGCGTTGGAAGCGCGAGAAAAGTGGCGCGGAGGGTTCGTCGTGGTGGAGTTTTCCCGGTGAGCGAGGGCGCGCGTGGAGCCGCGGTGCCAGCACACGGCAATCTAGTTTTATTCCCCGGGATTCATATCCCTTCCGGTTCGCCGGATACAGCGCGCGCGGCCGCTCGACTGCTCATCGTAATGTCTCGCCGTTCTCCGCGTTTCAGCCCACATCCACCGTCCGCTCAGATCTCTCAACTTCCCCCGAACAAACGTCCGACCGGGTTCGCGGCTGTCTATTCTCCGACGCGCTTCGAGCACTTCCGCTTCGGAAGTTCGACCTCGCCACCCGCGGTACCTTCGCCCTTTGAGAGTAACGCGGATCTAACTGCAAACACAATGTCGCCGGAAATTAAAATTTATACGGTCTAATTACGAAACCCCACACGGTAGAAAAATAATTTCGTAAAATCGGAATACGAACTTTCGTAAAAATAATGTTGTTAGATAAGTGACAATCGAGTTTCTTAATTTTTGAGTTTACCAAGCTGTTATTTTATTCCTGGTGTCTAACTATTTTCGTCTGTAGGGGAGAGCGGGGCAAAATGGGACAATGGGGCAAAACGGGACAGTGGGTGGCAACGCAATTTTTAGATAACTTTTGGATGCCCCACTTCGTCCCAACTATACATCCGGATTTAATAGCCGTTTGCACCTCTTACCACCGCGGCCGCTATCCTAAAATTATTGGAAAATTGCGTTTCGCTCCATTATTCCGTTTTGCCCCACGGTTCCATTTTGTCTGATTGATTGAAAAATTAAGAAATAAAGAATTGAGGAGAATAAGTTGATGTAAAAAGAACAAACTTTTTTAACTGTGCACGGAAATTGAATATAGTTGAAAAACATTTTCTATATTTATCAAGTTCGCCAATTATATATAGGAAAGAGCGGGGCAAAATGGGACAGAGGGGCATAACAGGATGGAAATCGGAACGTCCTAAAATTATTTAAAAAATGCTTTTTTACAACACGGTTCACAATATAACGTTGTTGAGACTATTTAGAGCGATTAAAGCAATATGGCGTTTGAAATATGATGTATAGAGCGGGGCAACATGTAAAAATTCAAAATTATTTTAAACATATAGTTTTTAACATTCGGTACCTCGTAACTTCCAAAGATTTTTAAAGTATTAATCAAAATGGAGCTTCAAAGTCAGTAATACAATTCGGGGGCAAAATGGCCCACCGACAGAAAACCAAAGATTCCCACCGTAGAATCCCCTCCATTCTCCCTCAAATTATTTTTCCGTACACACTTTTTCTTTTTACACGGGTCACACCTACATTCGATGTTATTCGAATGTAGTGCTCATCCAGATGCGATTAATTGCCGATCTCATATAATTTGGCAAGACCATTTCACCCCTCTACTGTTTTATATTCCAATATCTCTCGCACTCTCCCACACTATATCTCCTCCCGTTCCAACACGCGCTTTCTTTCTCACTTCGCCCTTGCGCGTCCGCACTCTACGCTCGTTCTCTCCATTCCGCTTCATCTCCCTCGCCACGGCGTCGCGCTCCCAACTTTTTTTCTTCTTCTCCTGTCGCTCCGCGAGTTTTGTTCTTCTTTTTATCCGTCGTCCCCCGCATCCCATTCCAGCGGAATGACCGGCAGCCGCCTCACGCAGCAACGCGCACACACACACACACACACACACATATATATATATGTATGTGTATATATATATATATAGGGGCGGAGGGTTAAAAAGAGGGGAGAGGCGCGTGAGCGGCAGCACATTTCCACCCCATCATTCGCCGTCGGGCGCCAGCATTCAGGAGCGAGCCGGCATTCAGGCTCTCTCTGTTATGACTGAAAAGTTCGAGGGATCGTGCAACAGTTAGCGAGAGAGCCTCGGCTCACCCCTCTGTGGAAGCAGCTTCGGCACAAACTCGCCATCACTCCCGCCTCGACCCTCCCCCGAATCCACGTTTCTCCATTCGATTCGAACGTCCGAGCGGCAGCCTCGTTAGCCCCCGACGTGGCCCGATAGAATTTCTCGACGGGGTCGTCGGCTAACCTTTTCCACTCGATTATACCGCACGCCCGTCTCACCCTCGGACTCGTTTCGGGGATGGACGGGAGTTTTCGGCACGGAGGACTCACGCGTTGCTCGCCCGAATCGTCCCTACGTGACGACGCATCAATCGGCTACACAAGAACTCGACGGACTCCGTCAACGCTGGGAATCCAAGTGGGGAAAACGATAGTTTCAATCGTTCGTTTTTAGGTTCGTTCGTTATTAATTTATGTAACCGATGCATGAAAAGCGCAACTTTCCGGGCCTGTCGAGAGTGGCGTAAGTCGCGTTTTGCAGCCATGAGTTTGGTAAATTTTCGGCGCATGCGCAGAGCGGCTTCTTTGCGTGCGATTTACTTTTGCGTGCGATTTCTGGAAATTATTGCACGCCGCTCGTACTTTATATACGCTGGAGCACTCGTCTCCGACTTGTGCAATTGGCTTCAAAGCGTGTGTATAAAGTTCGCTTTATCGCACTTGTATCGCAAAGTGCTATTATGTAACACATGCATGAAAAGCGCTACTTTCCGTGCCTGCTGAGAGCGGCGTAAGTGGCGCTTTGCAGCCATGAGTTTAGTAAATCCCAAAAAAAAAAAGTTTTGTAAAAAACTGCGTGCGATTGACTTTTGCGTCGGTTTTCTGGAAATTATTGCACGCCGCTCGTACTTTATTGCACGCTGGCTGTACAACGTCACAATCAGCAGGCACGGAGTAGCAAAATATTATGCGATACTACACCCAGAAAAAAGAAATTTGACGGCCACCGTTTATTTAGTTTAGGTAAAATATTTATGTGATTTAAATAAATCTTTATTTAATAAAAATAAATATTTGTTTAATTTTTTAAATATTTATTTCATTTTCTTACATTAATTTACTTAATTTAAATAAATATTTATTTAAATCAAATAAACATTTTCCTTAAACCAAATAAACGGTGGCCGTCAAATAATTTTTTTTCTGAGAGTAATGCGGTGTATCGCACATCATACGCAGACTGTGAAGTAAGTCGCACTCGCCGCACTCGAACCACAGGCAGCAATTGTCTTCGGCTCGTACACCTGGTATAAAGTTCGCGTTACCGCACTCGTATTGCAAACTACCATTTCTCATTTTTTTATTTACTTATCAATGAGACCGTCGTCGTTACTCAGGTCCTTTTGGGCGAAAGATATCGGAGAACAGGCCAGACGGGAGAGAGTGTCTTGAAATTAGATTGAAAAAGAAGCGAAGGCGATCCTCTCAACCGGGATCCTCGGCGTTCCACTTTCTCGTTCTCGCAGTCCTGGTTTGATGCCCGTACCGGGGAAAACCAGAAGGTACCTACAGATCGGGAGTTGCAACGCCTTTACCGCGCCCGTATAACTATACGGGTGGACGGAGAGGAGAGTTTACCGCGAGTGCGCGCTATCGCGGAAGGATACGCCCGGCGAAGGCGGCGAAGAATGAAAAGAACCGAGGAAATTGCGGACTTCAACGAGGTTACCGTTCCTATACTGTAGATGTATACATATATATATATATGTGCTGTAGGTATATGTATGTATATGTATGTAGGGGAAGTATATCTCGAAACGGTCCGATGAAGATGAAGAAAAAAGTAAAGCAGGAGCGAAACGATATATACGAAACGAAATGAAGTAGGTGCGCCGAACGGAGGAGACGAAAGCAATCTACCAGATTCATACTCGCGCGAAGCTCCTTTCCTCTCTATTTTGCGAGACTGGAAAGGTCCTCCGCAGCACACTTTGTCCTATCGATTTATCAGATCGGCCTATCGATCGCGACCGCTCGACCGAGACGAAATATCGGTACAAAAGACTTTCTCACCTTCTAGTCGATAGAGATTTTATTTTGTTTTGTTTTTTTGTTCTGATGGATGGTCTCGGAGTAAAACGCTGGGGAGAGGCGTCCGCTGCCTAGCGGAGAAGCTTAACATATCTGGGCTGTAAAGTTAAGTTTCGATTTTTTTGCTTCCTCATAGAGGAAACTACTTTTATTTTATTTTTATCGAGATTTTAGTGTTAGGGTACTGACAGTAGTCTAAAATGTCGAGAAAAGCGATTTTTACCGGGCGGCCAGATGTATGTGTGCGGGTTTGCGTGTGCCAGGCTTGCATCGTTTAAAACGACTATGACTCGGAGACAGTTCGAGAAATTTGGCACACTAGTAAGGCGGTTACACTGTAAAAATGAATTGTAAATTTAATGTACTGGAAAATGAAATTTTCTTACACTACTTACATTAATTGAAAATTAATGTACTTTTATTGTAAAATAAAAATACAAGATATTGAAATTAAAAATCTTTTACCTGAAATTTACAAAAATGTTCATTAAAAATACAAATTTAACTGTAAGATTGCAACACACATGTGTTTGAAATTTCAGGAACAGTTTATGTAAAAAAGCTTCCAATACCGTTCATTAATTTTCAAACAAATTTTTTTACAGTGTACGTCTCTTCATTCAATGCAGTTTTTATGAAGATTGCGGTCAAATTGGAGATCCACACGATTTTCTCAATCAAATATCACGCTTCGACTAAAATGGATTACACTTTTGTAACCAGCGGAAAAGAATATATATAAAATTGATTCTATGAAACTGTCTCGATCGATCGGTAAAACAAGAAGGTCGAAGATCAAAGATATACCAATGCTTATGTGTCACAAAACTTCAATCCCAAAAAACTCACCTCTTAAGATTCGGGAATTTCTGCATGAAAAAAAACGGAAACTATAAAGGGCGCTGTAAACTTTTCTAGAATATCTAAAACGATGAAATTAAAGTCAATCTTCTCGTTTTATCGTACGCAACAAGATAAGTCAATGTTCATTTCGGCACCGCCGAGTTCTCTGAAATCAAACCTGTCGGTCTTGCTCACCGGACTGATTGGCCCATTCTGCTCTGTAGAAGCTGGGAAAAATTTGAAAAAGAAAAAAGCCCTATGGAAATCGATTGAAAAGTACGACAGCGTATCGTGTTTATCCTATTTTATCATAACATGTTCTTTGCCGCTGTTAGTCGAGTGATTATCCGGTGGTGCTAATGAATGGGCGGCCTCGGTACTCGACGCCCGACGGCCAATCACGCCCGGGGGACACACCGTTCCCGGTGGAATTGCGATTGCAAATAACGACGCAGCGAGATAATTAGCGCGAGCTCGCAGCGCGCAGTCAGACACAATAATGAGTCGATAGAGGTGTCCTTAAGGGGTTGATTTTACCTCTCTTAACACCCATTGCATTTCGTTTCCCGGATCCAGTCAAATTTTCGAAAAATTTGTAAAAATAAAATATAAAAACTAAACAGGTATTTAATGTCAAGGAATTAGTTTAAAAAATTGAAAACCGAGCGAAAGAAAGGGTTAAGATTAAAAAAAGACGAAGATAAATAATTAGAGTTAAAGTGGCAAATGTGCTAAATCAACGATGAATGGACCGGAACACATTTGCGACATTTTATTACCATAAAATTCATCGCGCGTCTTTCATGGAGGCTGCGCAACGGAATGCGTATGAATTTAAATTGAAGCGTCTTACGACTTGTCACATTAATGTTTTAATTTACCCTCAAAGCAAAGGGGTGAGCTTCTGCAGTGGAGCCGTTTCTCAGGGGTTGATTTTAACTCTCTTAACACCCGTTTCATGTTGTTTCACGATGCCAGTAAAATAAAAAAAAATCAAAAGAGCAATCCATTTTGACACAATAAAAGCGAACCTCGGTATTTCATGTCCAGAAAGTACTTAAAAAAATTGAAAGAAGGTGAAATACCCTGTGTTTGAGCGTGACGCCAAGGGTTAAGGTTAAGAAAAAAGACAAACAACAATAATTAGGGGTAAAGTGGCGAATATGGTAAATCAAGGATGAATGGACCGGAGCATGTTCGCCACATCTCCCCAGAGGCGATTCCACCGCATGTTCGTAAATACCAAAAAAAATCCGTCGTGCATCTCGGTTGGAGGATCCTTGGTTGGAGGACGCGCGACGGAATGCGTATGAATTTAAATTGAAGCGTCTAACGACTTGTCACATTAATGTTTCAATTTGTCCCCGAAGTGGAGGGGTGAGCTTCTGCGGTGGAGCTGTCGCGAGCGGAGATACAGATCCGAGAGAGAGACGTGTCTGGGGAACTAACGGAGTGTATCTCCGCCTTGGAGACCGATATCAGGCAGAGGGGTTGGCGCACCCTCGGGCCATTTTCGAGTTCGGGGGGGGGGGGGGGGGTCACGGTATCGGGATACCACACTATGACCCGGGGCAAAACGGGATAATGAGACAAAACGCAATTCTCCAATCACTTTTGGATGGTGGCGATGGTGGTAGGTGGGGCAAAACGGGTTTGAAAATCCGGTTGTATAGTTTTGACAAAATGGAGCATCCATAAATTCTCGTCCCGTTTTGCCCCGCTGTACAATTTCGCCCCGGTCTCCCCTACTCAGCGGAAGAGCGCGAGGCAAAATGGGTTCCCGGAAAAAATGGCTGCTCAATTTGAGCTGAGATTGACTAATTTCCAGACAAAAAAATGGTAAAAATGGTCCGTCTTGTCCCGCTTCGATACCCGAAGAAAATTCCATCTCTCAGCTATGCCAGTCAACCGCTGCGAAACTTTGCGTCATGCATCACAGATATCGACTCGGAGTTTGATGGCTGAAACTGACCTGGCGGTATGAACGGGAGCGAATCTGCCTTTCCATTCGCCCCGAACCTTCCGCATTTTGCAAGAATAATAAACCGACGGAGATATTCATGAAACCTAGAAAGGATTCTCAGTTTGGCCGACATACCTGTACATTCCCTAAAAAAACATTTCTCCTCTCTCGTCTTATCAACTTCTATTACTTAGTATGTACATTTTTCACGTATTTTTAGGCCGCTTCTTACAACTGACCCGTTTTACTTTTCTCCCCGGTTTTCCCTACCCTCAGCTTTTTCTAAATTCTCTTAAAAAATGATATTATGACCGTCTCGGCCGAGCTTGAGTGCCCTGAAAGCAATCGATCTCGGGTTACAACTAGGGTAAAAGTGGGGAATATGGCCCGGTCCATATATCATTGATTTACGTGTTAATCGAGGTGGGCCATATTCACCACATTTACCCTACTCATTTTTTTCCTCTTTATTTTTCTCCTCTTTTTTTTCTTCTCCGCCATCCGAGTTGACACGACGGCGGCGAACATGTCTCGAAAGTGCGAGTCGCCTCGGCGTTTCGATATCCGCGCGGGGTGGCGAGGCGGCCAACGACGACGACTACCGTCGACGGTATAACGGTAGCGTGTACCTCGGCTGCACGGCGGCAGAAGGCCATTAGCCAAATTGCGAGGTGTCTGCTCGTTGTACCGCTCTATTACATTCCCCGCCTCGATCTTACCCGACCGCCCATCAGCTTCCCTCCTCGCCCCTTTCTCATCATCTCCTTTCATACTTCTTTTTTTCCTCTTCTCCCTCCCCCCCCCCCCCCCCCCTCCGGATCTCTTCGATTTCTCTTTCCACCGAAATATCACCGAGCGTCCCTCGTCTCTCGCTCGTCTTATACGAAACGCCGTCTGCTAAGCTTTTCCGCCAGCGATACTCTGCCGGAACACTCCTCGACGAGAGGCTCGCGGAGCGCGGATCTCACCCGATCGATCTTTCTTTTCGCTCGCCCGTCACTGCCGCCTTCCGTCTCCTTAATCCCGGATACGCTCGGGCTTCTTATTACGAGACCGCAGTACGTTTTTATTCTTGAGAAAAGATCTTTTTTTTCAAATTTTTGTTATTTACTTGCAAAAAAAATTATTGATGATATCATTATTGTAGGGGAGAGCGGGATAAAATGGGGCAACGGGGCAAAACGGGTTTTTTGGGCAAAACTAAATTTTCTAATCATTTTTGGATCGGACAAGGTGACAAAACTGGGCAGAAAAGCCTGATGAATCCGATAGGGCGAATTCCGGCATCCAAAAATTATTGGGAAATGACGTTTTGCCCAAAACCCCGTTTTGCCCCGTTGCCCCATTTTGCCCTATATAATAGGTATGTAAATAGTATCTATTATTTTTTAATTATTTACTTATATAAAAAATAAATTATTATGAAAAATTCTTATATAAAAAAGTAATAATATCATTATTATCATCTTTTTGATATCCATTTTTTTAATACAAGCTGCGTACCCTGTTTGGCGGTGTATTAGCAGCGGCTAAGAAATACGTTTCCCGGCGGGGCAGTTGTCTACAATGAGAGGACATACTTGTCGATGAGTAATGGCCAATTCTATTCAGTACAGGCAATTCCGGTCTGTACCAAACCACAGTTGGTATTTATTTTTAAGAAAAGATTATTTTCACATTTATATACTTATAATATGATATTTATAATATCATTCATGTATATGTAATATATATATATAAATGACATTTGTTATTTAGGCTGAAGGACTTCGGTCAATGGCCTGCACACATTAAAAAATAATTTCGTAAAATCGGAATGCGAAAATCCGTAAAAAAAAATTTTGTTAAATAAGTAACAAACTCGTTTCATCACTTATTTAAATATACGAACCTGTCCTTTTATTGCTCGTGTCATCGACAATTTTAGTTAGTACTTTTGTTTGTAAAACTAGAAAGTAAACAAGTAAAAAATTGTGGACGTTTGTGGACAATAAGTTGTTGTACAAAGTACAAACTGTTTTTTAACGTGTAGGTAAAAAAGAAAAGAAGCAGAAAATAAACAAGAACGAAACTAGCGTTATAAGGGAGATCAATAAATGTCTTTTACCACTGCTATTTATTACTTTTAATTATTCAGTTATACAAGAAAATAAATAATAATAACAATATCATTATTATATTTTTGATAAAAAAAATTTTAATACAGACTGCGTCCCTTTTTGGCGGCGCATTAGCAGCCAGAAGTGCCACGCGAGGCAGTTGTGTACAACGAGAGAACGTCCTTGTCGATAAGTAACGGCTCATCCCATTTCTATCCAGTACCGGCCATTCCCGCCTCGTCTATAACTATATATATACTTTACCGTCAAAGATCGCGAAATACGAAAAGCGAGATGATAGAGAGATATACAGATAAAAGTGAACGAGTGTACCGCGCGCACGGTTCGACGAACTTTGCCGCGCGCGCGCTCGAGTCTTCTCCCCCCCCTCCCCCCGCCCCCGCCCCGCTCCCCCCCCCCCCCCCCCCCCCCCCCCCCCTCGTCGCCCGGTGTGCACGCTCGCCCGGCAAACGTGACTGCGGTCTGAACAGTGATTTCTCTTTCCACTTTAGCGAGACCCGCCGTTGCGCGAGAACTCCGCACAGAACTGTGCGGAGACCCCCCCCCCCTCTCCCCCACCCCCCACCCACTATATGCAGGCGTTTCGCACGCGAGACAACCGAGAACTCGAGAACATCTCGTGACAAGTGCGATTCTGGGACGAAAAGGTTCCTTGGGCCTTTTTCTTTTTTAATTTTTGGTATCGAATGAAATTTGCCTGAACGCGGGTGGCAGATTTTCAATGTTCGTTAAACTATTGCATTCGTTTTTCAATTTTTTCGTTGAGTTTGTACACTGTAAAGAATTTATTTTGAAAATTAATGAACGGTATTGGAAGCTTTTTTTATATAAACTGATTCTGAAACTTCAAACACGTGAGCGTTGCAATTTTACAGTAAAATTTGTGTTTTTAATGGAAATTTTTAAAAATTTCAGGCAAAAGATTTGCAACTTGAATATCTCGTATTTTTATTTTACAATAAAAGTACATTAATGTTGAATTAATGTAAGTAAAGTAAGCAAATTTTAATTTCCAGTACATTAAATTTACAATTTATTTTTACAGTGTAGGTATAAATTCTCGAAATCTGTGACTGTCCGAAACAACGTGCAGTTTCCGAACATTGGGACGTGCGGAAAAAGCTCGTCCTACAACTGGTACATTTGAACTCTCTTGTTATTTTCTTCCGTAATAAAAAAAAAAATGTATCTGTATGATTTATCGATATATCGTGCAAACTGGAAACTATCAGCTTGACACTGATTTCAGGTATTAAAAAAAAATGTGTTCTTGGCCAATTGATAACTGCCGACATCTGCGGATGCTCTTAACCGTCCGAGCGTTGGTACCTTTACCTCAGTACATCTTCACGGGTGGTTGAGTCGATTTACATCCGCCGAAGTTTCCGGAAACTTCGTCCGCGAGCCTCTGAAGTGCGAGCCAGCTTTCCACGTAGCTCGTCTTGAGTATTGTTTCGCTTGAATATAAAATTTAATTGCTTCAATTAAAAAATAAATTATTTCTCATTTTATTTATTTATTTATTAGACGGAAATAATCCTTTTACAAAAGAAAATTATAATATAGTCTATTCTTTTAGTTAAAATTAACTAGTTGAGTTCAGACATCAGAATTCTCGAAATCTATGATTGTTCGAAACATCGGGCCATGCAGTGTCCGAAAACTGGTACATACTTGTTATCTTCTTCCGTAATTAAAAATATATATATATCTTTGTGTAATTCATCGTTTTTTTTTTTGGAAACTGGGAACTATCAGCTTGATTGATTTCAGTTATTTTCACAAAAAAAAGTTCTTCGCCAATTGATCCCTGCTGACATCTGGGGATGCTCTTAAGGAGGGAGTATCGCTGCGCGCTGACTTCGCATAAGCTCGACAACAATAAGAGAAAATTGCAAGTACTTCTTGATGGTGTAAAAATCTGAAAAAATCATGTATACTAAAAGTACTGAGAAGATTAATTTTTTGATTTTTTTTTTTTTGTAGAACAAAAATCAACGATTACTTAAAAATCTGAAAAAATGCATACATATTCAGAAAAATAAACGAATCATTTACATAAAAAAAAAAATTGCTGCCGGGTAATTTGTTTACCATTTAATTTTTTGATTAATTTGTTAATAACATTTTGCAATTATTATTGTGCAAAATTAATTTTTTCAGATTTTTACACCATCAAGAAGTACTTGCAATCTTCTCTTATTGTTGTCGAACTTATGCGAAGTCGGCGCGCAGCGAGACTCCCTCCTTAACCGTCCTAACGTTAGTATCTTTACCTTAGAACATTTTCACGGGTGGTTGAGTCGATTTACATTCGTCGAAGTTTCCGGGAACTTCGTGTACCGGCGTTGTCCGCAAGCCTCTGAAGTACACGAAGTGGACGCTATTTAAGGACTACGGTAATGTGTATATCTGTGTATGCGTGCCATCTCGACGCCGCTGGCATCGGCCCCAGCTGTCGGGGAAGGCCACCGATGCTTCCCGGCTCGCGTACGAGCTTTTAACCAGAATATGTCTCTCAAACGGGTTTCCTCGGCTAGCTTCGCAGAGCATATATACATTATAATGTGTGCGTACAGATGTGCCGTGTACTCTACAGCATGACTGGCCCTAATTAGTTGTACACGGAGATATGTGTACTATACCGCGCAGACTTCGATCTTGATCTTCTTACCGGTCGCGTTTTGCCCCTGATTTACGAACGACGAGCGGATAATTGCGACTTGTTTTAAATCTGAGACTTACACTCTGGTATTGCTAGTGTAAATAAAAATTTTCATCGTTTCTGGTCGGACGGGTGCTGAATAAAAAAAAAAATCAATTTAGCGAAGCTTTACTCGTCGATCGAGTGCAGGGAAGCCTGAATTCATATTACTATTCGCAATCAAATTAAAATGAAATAAAAAATATGATTATAAATGAAAACATACAAAAATAAGGCTATTTGAAATAGAGACGGTAAAAATAAAATAGTCCTTGTATTGAAATTTTTATCTATATGGATTTTATCATCTCCATTGCCATCCGAATCGCCCAACGACTAGCTCGCCCTTGTCCCGAGTACCAACGACTCCGTATTCGGTACTTTGAAAAAAAATCGCTTCCGGGCTGCCAAAGAAATTTCCTTTAATTTCCGTTCCACTTTCAATTCTTACAATTCCATATAATGATTCTTAATTCTTTTTTTTCTCCATGGTTTGGTTTATTTAATTCCTAGCAATTAGGGTAAAAGTGGTGAATATGGCCCACCTCGATTAACACGCAAATCAATGATATATGGACCTATATATATCGATATATATATATATATATGTATGATAATATGGATATATGGACAATAATAATAATATTGAAACAACGACAACAATACGACAGAATGGATTTTATTATCTCCATTGCCAACCGAAACGCCCAACAATCAGCTTGCCCTTGTCCAGAGTACCAACGATTCCGTATTCCGAGCCTACTCGGCGAGCGCGCGACTCCGCCGCATCTCCCGACGATGAAGCGGAGACTTCTCCGCGTTATAGCGGAAAGGTATTTTAACGGAGCGTCGGCAATGGATACGGGTACGAGCCGGAGGGCACGTGCGGCGCTCCACCTAAAAATACAACGCGCGTGGCAAAGGATCAAAGCACCTTGCGTGCCCGCGGCCAAAGTACCCCGCGCGCTCCCCGGGCTTCTCTATCTCGTCTTCTTCTCCTTACCGGTCTTTCTCTATCTCCCGAGATTAAAAGGGGAGAGTGTGTACCTCCGGCGCGCAACGTCGGAGGCAGCGTGCCGTGGCCAACTATTTATTTTACCTCGCGCGCCCGCGAGCGTATTCCTCCCACCGACTCCCCCCCGGACCGCGGAACTCCGCTGCTCTTTCGCACGTCGTTACGCGACGACGGACACACCGCTCGGACGGGTGTAGAAACCGCGAATGTTGATATAGATTGAGGCGGGTACAGCGGGGCAAAACGGGCAACGTTCGACGAGGTAGAAGACATGTCAGAATATGGGCCGAATCAATTTATCATTGATTTGTATGATAGTCTGTATGCTAAAGTTGGGCCATATTCACTCCGTTTACCATCATTTTTTTAGTGAGTAAAAAAATTCTAAGAAATGGTCCATCTTGCACTGCTGTCGACCTTGTAGGGGAGAGCGAGGCAAAATGGGGCAACGGCGCAAAACGTGATTTTTGGGCAAAACTAAATTTTCCAATAATTTTTGGATCGGACAAGGTGGCAAAACTGGGCAGACAAGCCTGGTATAGGGCGAATTCGGGCATCCAAAAATTATTGGAAAATGACATTTTGCCCAAAAACCCCGTTTTGCCCCGTTGCCCCATTTTGCCCCGCTCTACCCTATGCACGACGTGCATTCGACGTTGAACTAAGGACGGAGAAACCGCGAATGTAGATTGTGGCGGGCTAAGTGGGGCAAAACGGGCAATATGGGTCGAGTTAGAATTGGTCAACATGGCCCGAATCAGTTTACCATTGAATTGTATGATAATCTATATGCTAAAAGTGACCCATATTCACCTCACTTAGCCTAATTTCTTTTTATGCGTAAAAAATCTTGCACTGCTGTCCACAATGTATGGATTACATGTATTCGACTGTGAACTAATGACGGAGAAACCGAGGCGTTCCGGAACGAAAGTTTATTGTATTAAAGTATTGAAAGTGCGGAGGCGGATATGGATATGTGTACACGGACATATAGTTCAGAGCATGTCTGTATAGTGGAGAGTGGGCAAAATGGGAAAGTGGGGCAAATATCTCAATAATTTTTTAATGCTCTATGTTACCCCATAGATACATCCGGATTCTCTGCCTCATTTTTCCTCACTATCCCACCCAAAATGATTGAAAAATTGTTTTTATCCCATTTTGCCCCGCTCTCCCATACCCAAAAATTTTACAAATTTTTCCAAATAAGGTAAAGAATTCATTCAAGAGATTCAATGTTACACTACAGATGGAACGCCAAAGAAAATTAGCAAAAAAATGTCATGAATTCGAAATATGCTTCGAGAATTAACTACGGAAATAATTAACACGACTCTCCGCCACCAAAATTAGTCGGCCAAGCACGCAAAGAAAAAAAAACGGCACCACCACCCGACAATCATAGCATAACGAGTAAAAAAAAGAAACCAGCGAAATGATCTTACGAGCGAAACGGGTCTAAAAGAACTGATGATACAGAAGATTGTCAGAGAAGGAGTAGGGAGGAGGATAGCGGCGTGCGGTCGTGGGTTCTCGTGCGGAGAGGGTGCCAACGTGGAGCTCGTTCCATCGTGCACGGCGCGGAGAAGAGAGATGATTAATGCATCCAAGAGCGCGCCGACGAGAGAGCCTCGTTCGGTCTCGGCCCTCGAGGCTTCCGTTGCCGATGCTTCTGCATCTCCTCTCCCTTCCTCCGGCTCTCCGTCCTTCCCCAGTGCCGTTCGGGGAAGCCGAGGCAAGTCATGCTCCCTGCGATGCCGGGCTTCCAAAGTTCTATCCGTTCCCCGCTACATCTATATACAGCCTCGAGTTATAGGCGATCGCACACACACACACACACATACACACACACGTACACACACACATACATACACACATACACGCATATACATACACACATACACACACATATACACACACATACACACACACATACACACACATATACACACACATACACACACACATACACACACGTACACACACATACACACACCATACACACACATACACATACATACACACACATACACACACATACACACACATACACACAAACACACACAAGATACCAACAGTTCGTCGAAGGCTGAGAGGACTCGTAGACGCTCTCCGCCTCGGGTTTCTCCTGTTCTGCGCTCTCTCCCGAGAGGAAGGGGATTCCCGAGGTTCAGCGCGTGGATGCTGCTGGACCGATCTCGTTCTCTCTCGCAGGGATATTCTCTCCCCCGTTCGCGGGCGACGGCGAGCAGGTTGTACCGGCCTGTTACGCCGTCGGGGAACTCCGGGGCGAAGAGCCTCTGACCGTCCGGACGAAACTTCTTCGTCGGGTGCGGGCCCAGCATCCGAGCGGTACCGGTCCAGCGGCGTTTCAGCATGCCGCGCCCGGTGTACCGCCTGTTCGGCTCGATATACGTCTCTAAGTGGAAAAGGACCGTGGAAGCCGGACGAAACTTCTACGGTTCGGAAGACGTGCGGGGAAGGGTACGGCGGTTCTCCCTGCCGTTACCGCCGAGCTGCCGTCGGTGTACGCGAGAGCAACAGCATCTCAGAGAGCCGGGAGCTCGTTAAAGATCCCCTCGAACTTCGTAGCTCCGGTAGCTCTCCGGGCGCCCGCTGCTTCCTCTCGACAAGCTTTACGTGCCCGACCAGCCGCGCACTACGCTACGGAGAGCTCGTGTTTATGTATGTGTTGTATGTATCGGTGGGTATATACGTATATATACGTACATATATATACGTATATATGTGGGCGAGGAAGGGGCATGTATCAATCCTATGTGCGACTGTGACCCAGCGAGGAGATTCGCGTGTATCGGGTTCGAATCGATGAACGAGAGACGTCTTGCTGTTGCGGAAAATATCGCATGACAATAAAGGTTGGCGACGAGAGAAAAAAAAAATGATCTGATCTACTGTAGACTCGCGATAGGTCGTCTAGATGCGTGTGCCTAACGTCGTCTGTGTTGGGTTTGAATCGATGCTAGGGAGAGACTTGCTGCTACGGAACATATCGCGTGACACAGCCTTTTACTAGTGGTGATAAAAAGAATCGGGTCTAGCGTAGAAGCGGTAGATCTGTTATGTGCACCTACCCAAAGTCCGCCTGGAACGATTGTAAACTTATGGTGTGGATTTCGGAAGTAATCTTTAAGTGTTGGGTCTGAAGCTTTTTTACTAATAAGTGATGGGTCTGAAGCTTTTTTACTAATAAGTGATGGGTCTGAAGCTTCTTTACTAATAAGTGTTGGGTCTGAAGCTTCTTTACTAATAAGTGTTGGGTCTGAAGCTTCTTTACTAATAAGTGTTGGGTGTGAAGCTTCTTTACTGAGGTCTACAATCTATGTAGACTTCGGTCTACATAGGCTTGTCTAGACAAGTATCCGACTGGACACTCATTATCGAAATCGGTTCGTTCAGAATCACATCAGGAGGCGTACTTTCGGTACATTGGAAAAAATTGCGTTGCGGGCTGCTAAAGAAATGTTAAAAAACGTCAATCTTACTTTCAATTCTTGCAATTCCATACGATATTGAAACCAGGACGGTAAGACTATCGGGGTGACATGTTATCGTTTCATACCGTATGGAATCGTGACAAGTGACAGCAACATTGAATTAACATTTTTTTAGGCAGCCGCAAGTTAAATTTTACTTGAGTCATTGATATATTTTTTTAACTGCACCCGCGCTTCTCCCCGAGTACAATTAAAAAAAATATATACCACGAGTCCACCGTAGACCAAATTTCTTTTCTCGGATCGTCCCATCACCTCCCAATCGTCAGGAATGAATTGTTCTTTTTTTTTACTCACAAAGGTATGGACACAAAAACCCGAGAAAAAACGTACATATATCTGTATGAATTTCCGCAATTTTTATCTCTCATCCATTGCACACAGGTATGCATGTTTGCAATCTCTCGCGATACAGTCGAGCAGTCAGCCGACGGCGTCAGCAGGAGAGACGTCGGTGCTGGCAACGACCACGGTGACGGTGCCTCGAGCTTCCCTCGTTTCTTACCTCACTCTCTATTCCTCCCGTTCTCCGACTCCCTCCTCTTCCCATTCGCCTTTTGCTCCTTTTCTAGTCTCCGTTCCCGAGGAGATCTTCTCCTCACCCTGCCCCTCGATCTCACGTCTCTCGACGCTCGTCCCGCTCTCCCTCGTCGTCTCTTTACGTACGCTACCAGTAGCACCGGCAGCGCACCGCGCGTTACCGCTACCGCTTTTGCTTCTCGCCGCACCCGCTCCATCGCCGCGTCTCGCGTTCGACCGCACCCGCTCGACTCTTCTCTCCCAAACTCCGCGATATTTTCCTCTCGCTTCGAAACTCCATCTTCCCAGTCCTACTCGCTTCTTTGGTTCTTTTTTAATTTTTATTTTTTTTTACTCTCCTTCGTCTCATCTTCTACTCGGCCAAGCGTCCCCCGCTGCGCGCACTTCTCCCCCCCCCCTCCCCCTCCCCCTCTCTCTCTCTCCCCCGCACCCCTGCCGATCTCTATTTCTCTTCCTCACCGTCAGCCTCCGCCGAGCTCTTCGCGTTCTTCAGCCTCACACTCCGGCCCGACCGGTATCGCATGCCTCTGCTACGTTTCTCTCCCTCTCGATTTTCTCGTGTTTCTTCGACCATTTTTTTTTTTTCCATGTTTTTTCCTTCCCATCTCACCTACGCTTTTCTTGTAACTTTTTTTTTGGGGGGTTCT
>JAPYZC010001753.1:0-27919 GCA_030522665.1 Ichneumoninae sp. A BG-2022a | reverse complement strand
AAATCAAAGTTCTTGACATACGTAATGCGGCTGATTTTTTTCGGATTTTTGGCATGTCGCGAAGTACTGAAATTTTCATCGCATTAAACTTTTGGTTGGCAATGTATGTGTGATGCATCCTTAAAGAAATTCAAGTTTAGAATATCCCCAGAAAAAGCCATGGGTACAATGCTAAAAAAAAATTGCATTTTACATTCTTTTCTTTTTTTACTTTTTCACTTCATTGATGACTCGTGCAATAATGCAGGGACAATGTAAAAAATTATCTGTTCATTTTCTTTTTTTTTATCTCCAAAGAAAACCCTTACCAAATATCTCCAAAATACTGGCATCTCCTTCGACATGTCCGATCAAGACAAGATTGTCATCTGGTTTAATAATGTCGTCCTCCTTCTCCGAGTCCACGTCCTCGCCATCCTCTATAGTTACAAAAGGATCTTTCCCATCCGCATTGTAAACAGCTAAACCACCGATGTTGCAGTGAATATTGCCAGCTGAAAATCAGTTTAATATATAGCAACTGCAACTCGCATTCGTGATACAGAATCTTTGCTGCCATGACGGCTTGTACCTTCGTTGTCGTAGTTGTCGAAATTGTACTCGTCCACCGCCATTCCATCCTCATTGGCTTCCGATTCATTTTTCTCCACTTTAACTCGCGTGCTCTGTACAACCGTTTTGTCATCTTCGTTCTCAGAGTCGCTGTCCAATTCTCTGCAAGCAAGAAAAAAGAAAGTTAGCTACGCTATTGTCGCTAGTTGCGAACGTCGATAGGAGACAAATTTTGTATTCACTGCAGCTCGGTTTCCGTTTGTTTGATAATCGTCTCCAATTCTTGCGGTGTCAGTTGAACCTGAAATACAATTCACTTAAACGATGAATTTTTATTCTGTTTAAAGTATTTTCGATATAAGAAAATTTATCTCTACATACTTTGTCAGGAACAGCAGCTGACACGCCTCTTCGCACCCACGCTGTACACGGTACGATATTCATCGTAAATTACTTAGCACGCGGGGCGATGTTATATTTTTCTAAAATATTGCAACCTCGTGTATGATAATTAATTGACTGAACGACGAGCACGTGGCCGGAGAGCCTCGCACACAAAGCGCACTGTGCTGCACTGCACATGTAGAAACATGCAGTACAGTTTCCCTTCCGTTCGTTGAACGGGAATAGAATAAATTATTTTCTAATCGAAAAAAAAAACTTTTGTTGACTTAAAATTATTTTACTCAAAATGAATCGCTAATAGTTTGCAGAGATATTAGCTTATTATTTATTTGATTAAAAAAATACTGTGTGGTTATTCGTGACGATCATATAAGTGTTTTCCATTGGCTATTGGAGATCCGGGCATTGATTCTGATTGGTCCACCCCTGGGCTGCGCGCCGGGCACGGAAAACGGGAGAGCACGACGCACGGGCATTTCAAACTTTCGTTCGCACACTTCGTTCACGGCACAGAGGCGCTTTGTTCTTCCGCCGAGGTGGGTCCACTCGTCATTCCGGCGTCTTGTTTGATACAATTGTCGCGTTTTCCGGCTCTCAGTCGCGCCGCAAATGTATAAACCGCGAATAGTATTCTACGACCGTTAATCGCATCGTGCTCTTACATATCCGTAAGTATCCCTGCCGATAATTATATTTACGAAAAACCATACCCGTCAATAGAGACGACCTGTTAATCGTCCTTCAAGACCAAACAAAACATCGTACGACAAAGAACAAAGGAAAATAGTCTGCCAACGTGCGTGTAGCAAAATTTTATCCACGCTTCCGACCCAACGTTTTACGATTACTGAAGCACGTTAATCGGATCGTTTGTCGTAACTGGAGACTTATTGACGCGAATAAATTGCACATTATATTTACGAGTATCTTCAATGGACTGTTCGACGAAATTTTCGAATTAGTTCGAGCTGTCGAGGCCGAACATTCTTTCAACTGTTTCGTACTGCGTGCGGAGTCTTGCGTTGCAAAAGTTTCGGCGTTTCGGCGCATTTTGTGCACAAATACAAGCGGTAGGTTGTGAAAATTCGCTCATCGCTTCCTCGCCGGTCGATTCTTTCACGAAGTTATGACAAAGTTATTTGCAATCTCTGTACTTGCCGGCAAAGGACGTTTTGTCTTTGTTGAAGAAAATTACAATTGCCTAACGTTAACATGGCGTATGCAGTGCGTGTAAGCTGCGTTTATACGCCCTTCTAGCGGTAAATCGGCAGCATGCCCGCTTTTCTTCGATCTTCTGTGATGACATGGAAGATAATCCACAAATATTGTATCTTCCAGCAACATCGAAAGTTTTTTTTGGGTGTCAATAAAGCTGGCATTTGGACTGATTTATTGATAAATTCAAACTTTTGTAATTCTGGAACTGCTAAATCCATTGCAAATTATACACACTGTGAATGTTTCTTGCTTAATTAACTATGAAAGCGAGATACAGTAGAACCTTGATAATCTAAATCAATTAAGGTCAAGCCTAGTTTGGATTACTGATTATTCGGATAATGGAAATTCAAAGAAAAATAACGTATTTACGTAAAACATCAGAAAGGGAGCTAACAATGTGTTAGTTAGTCAGTCCCGTTTTTAAAAAATCCACTTTTTTTTCAACTGTAAGAACATTACGCTTCCACTTAGAGAAAGAAATACCGTTTGTCAGCGCAACAACGCACTCAACTACAAAACTATTGTATAATTACAAATAATTTTTTACATGCATGTATATGAATATGTCCTCGTGTTGCCGGGAACTAATGAATACCAGATAAAAAACCAATGTATAAGCAGTGTATAGATGCGGGATACAAGCGTGGCTGCACTTGTAACAAAGCGGTGCTCCATGATAATATGACATTAAAATTTTACACCATGGTTTGGAACATAGATATTCGGATAAGACATGTCACGGTCCAGATAATAAAGGATTCAAATAATCAAGGTTCTATTGTAGCACAAAATTGTTCCAAACAAGAACGATAACAATTCCCTGGCCAGGCGTCTAAAAAATAAAATTGATATATGTATTTGTACGTGAAGAGCAATATATAGAAGCACATGTAACAAGTGAAAACAAACGTTCTCTTCCTCAACAGGAAAAAATGTCGGCGCCCAGAGGCAGAGGAAATGCTTTGCTTGATTTATTGAAGAAAAAGCAGCCCGGTACATCGTCCGAGGAACCGGTGCCGCCCCCGGTGAGCGCTCCTCTGCAGGAAGCTCCGGCTCCACCACCACCAGTTGCGAGAGGACGGGCTAGTCTTCTCCACTTGGCCCAAAAGTTTCAGCAGCCTTCATCGCCTGCGCAACCTCAAGCATTCGCACAGCCTTCAGCTTTTGTCCAACCTCAGCCTCAAGCTTTGCAGCCTCCAGCTTTTGTTCATCCCCAGCCTCAAGCTTCGCAGCCTCGACCTCAAGCACCGCCGAAAGCTCCGACACCGACTCTCCCGCCCGCAGCCACACCTCCGCCGAGAAGCGGAGCTGCTTCGCTGCTCGGTTTGGCGCAGAAACTCTCGTGAGTTTTTGCAATTCAATTAATTTATGGATGCAATAAAATCTCCCTTAGACGGGATCAGATGATACACTTAAAAATGAGCGCGCTATCTGGGCTCACACTGTAGAATACAAAAAGTAAAAAATAAGGTTTGGTCTTCGCTTCTTTCACGAAAGAAAAAAATATTTACACCGAGGCGTGACCAATGGATTTCTGTATAATTCTTATTTTTGTTGCTGTAGAATTTACAAGGCTTAATTTTTTTATTATATCTTGTACTTGAATCCGTATTGTTTCTTAAATCACGGTGAAAAATTAATTTCGCAAATTCAACTTGTTTTACATATATTTTATTTATTTATTGTTACATTTTTGTAAAGTAATCATGAAGAAGAAATTTGCATTCTTTTGATTCACTCGAAACTTCTGATTTGCTATAACAAAGAAGTTCAGATTTTCATAAAATGTGACTATTTTGTCTGCAGTGATACAGCAACTTCGAGAAGCATATCGCCAGCGACGACTGAAATCTCCACACATCCAACATCGTCCGGGGATGGAGGCGGAGTTCTCGGCCGCTTGGCTCTTCTGGCTGTCGACGGCAGGTCCCAAGGCACCAACAATTCCGAGCCCATATCGCGGCAAGGAGAGAGCGGCAAACCGTGAGTTCACGATACAAACAAACTCTTGTTACAATAGCCGAAAGCGACACCACGATAAAATTATTCGAGGAATCGCTTCTTCGCTTCTAGCGTGACGTATACGTCACAAGTTCTCGAAACTGTGTGGCGAGCTCAAAACTTTAAGCACAGAAAATCTAAATATATCACGACGAATCTTAGACAAAAAGTAAATAAACGCTCAGTTGATGTTAAAAAAAATCGTTTGCAAAAAAATGTTATTATTGTTCATCGAATTGGGTATAAAAGTTATTCGGTTGGAAGATATTTATTTTACGACGAGAAACAAGTTCTGGGGTTCAACTTTTAAAAACAAGCTTACAATGTAAGGAGATTGGAACGCTTCGCACTAGTCAAATGCGGGTCACATTTGTGATACAGCGGAGGTCCCTAAACTAGAAAAACATTAATTGCAATGAATGCGAAACAATATTAACTGGTTCGTGTTAATTTTCGAACAAGGTACATTTTTCGTATTGTTCGTATCTTTTCAAAAATTAACACAAACCAGTTAATATTCTAGTCAATTCATTGCAATTAATATTTTTGTGATACAAATAATCATCCACTATAATCAATTGATACCTAAAAGTTTGTATAAGCGACTTTAAACATGTAGCACTCATTTGACTAGTGTACAGCGCTCCAAAACCTCCTTAATAATATCTTGTGTTACACGGAGTTTTGTTATCCGCAGAATTGACATAACGGCCAATTACATAAACCTCGAAATAGAGCCGGGCAAAGGAATCTTTCGGTACGAGGTTAAATTTTCGCCAGAGGTAGACGCTATTTATCTTCGTCGAAAGCTGCTTAATCAGCATGCTGAAGCGATAGGAAGTGCCAGAACGTTCGACGGTGCTATGCTCTACTTGCCCACAAAGTTACCTCAGGCCGTAAGTGAAATAATTTGAAAAATCGTAAAGCTTCGTAATATCGAGGTCGTATTATTTATTCGAACGTTCATTCGATATAAAATGTTTAATGTGTAAAGTGTAAACTTTAGTCGAAACTGATATCGTGATATGTCGAAATAATTTGAATATGTTGTTTGCGAGAAACAGTGGCACGAAAAAAAATCGAGGAGTTTTTAGCACCCTTAGATAGGGTAAACCAGCCAATGAATGGACAGGGCCAATGAATGGACTCTTTCCATACGAGCACGTGCATAAAAAGTCTATTCATTGGCTTTTTCGTCCGCTTAACGGTCCATTCATTGCCCGGTTTACCCTACTTCCCGTGCAGTCACGAAAGAAAATTTATTATGTCGTAAGATGAAAGTGATCGGGGCTTGAACATTCGATGAAAAGAAGTAGGCCGTCAAAGAATCATTTTCATACAATATTTACGTCATAATTTACAGAGAACGACTTTTCAATCGGTACATCCAGCTGACGGTTCCAACGTAACCGTCACGATCATATTCCAAGCTCAGCAAACTCTGGCCGATAGTATACCATTCTTCAATGTTCTTCTCGGAAGAGTTATGCAAGCTCTCAAGCTTGTACGCATTGGTCGTGACAATTACAATCCGCGTTGCGCTCACGCAGTGCCTCAACACCGCATGGAATTGTGGCCAGGCTACGTAACTGCGATCGACGAATACGAGGGTGGCTTGAAGTTGAACATAAACGCTTCGCATCGCGTAATGCGTACGGATACCGTTCGCGATCTGATGTGAGTATCTTCTCGTTACGTAAGAAAACGAAAAGAAAATACATGATTTAAAAGTTTAATAAAACGATTAATTTGATTTTGTGCAGAACGGACATCTATAAAAATAACCGGGGAAATATACGGGACGCTGTGAACGCCGAGGTGCTCGGCGTAACAGTACTGACACGATACAATAATCGAACGTATCGCATAGATGACATTGATTGGGACAAAACTCCCAAATTTGCGTTCGACCGAAAAGGCGAAAGCATTGTCGTTCATGAGTATTATAAGACGCATTGGAACATCGAAATAAAGGATCTCGAACAGCCGCTCCTTGTTCATCGGTACAAGGAGAAAACTCCGACAGGCGAGGTGAAAATACGCAGTGTTAAAACGAAACAATAATCACATACGCGCATCACGCCAGACAATTTTTTCGAACTAAAAAAAAACATTACTTTATGGTGTAGGGAGTATATGGTTTCGAACAATTTTTAATGTTTTAAACGATATTTAATGAATTGCCGAGTTAATTACCCTAGCAACTTGAGTAACCGTTGTTTTTGTCTCCTTATAGAGGAAGCTTTGTGTTGGGGAAAAAAAAATTATTGAGATTTTTATGAAGATGTGTTCAGAATGTTCCAAAACATAAAAAAATCACATTTTTGAAAAAGCAAAACTGGAATAACCGAGAAGCTTACGGTAGTTCCGGTAAGTCACCTTTTCACTCCGTAGAAATAATAAAAAAAACAACGGTATTTCAGCAACGTGAGCTCTCGCACGCGCATGCGCAGAGATTGAAATGTAGATATTCTTGCTTTTATTTTAATTAATTTTAACGGTATAAAAAAGTGACCGGAAATTACCGTAATATTTTGGATAATTTTGCTGCTAGGGTAATTGCATATGATTTTTTCCCGATCGAAGATACTTTCATCCTGTGTGTTGGATGGATTCTGAGATCGGGTGTCTGGCTATTGATAAATTTGTGCGGATAGCGAAAACAAGTTGGCCTAACTCAGAATGAATTGCATTTTTATTTCAGACGAAGGAATGTACCTCACTCCTCGTGCCAGAGCTTTGCTACTTGTCGGGTTTAACTGACAAGCTTCGTTCCGATTTTCGTGTGATGCGAGATCTGGCAGTGGTGACGCAGGTAGCACCGGAAGCGCGAAGAAATGTTATTCTTCGTTTCATAAAGGACGTTCAGAGCAATGAAGTCGCGAGGGAAGTGTTGAACGGTTGGGGTCTTCGAATGGCCGGGGACACGGTGAATTTGGGCGGAAGAGTTTTGGAGCCGGAATTGATCATGTTCGGAGAAGGCAAAAGTTTCACTTCGCCAAAAGCCGACTGGTCAGGTCCTGCCACGAAAAATCCCATGCTTCGCACGGTAATTATAATTGAAAAAAACAATATATATATTAGAAGTTCAAATTGAAATTATTCTAAACGAAGAGTACATAAAAATATGTCAATTTTATATGATAAAAGTTTACTGATAGATTTTTGGCTTCCTCGTAGAGAATCATGCAAACATTTCAAAATGTAAAAATTTAAACTGTTAGATGCATTTTCTTCAAATTTAATACCAAACATTGAACAGTGTTACGCCGTAGCCGTCTCAAATTGCAGCTAGATACCTTGAGGTTTACGCCAATTTCACAGTTTTTATTGATTTTTCAAAAGAATCAAAATTTCATAAAATCTGAAAGCGTGGATGATAAATTTCGGGCTTTCATCGTTTAAAACGACTATAACTCGGAAACGGTTTGAAATATATAGTTAACATTTGGTCTACTAGTAGAGTGTTCAAGTCTCTTCATTCACTGCCATTTTTTTAATGAAAATTGAAGCGGAATTGGAGATTTTTTGGGATTTTCAAATTTTTGAAAAATGTCTGATATCTCTAACTTGCCTACATTTTTTTAGCTATCGGCCTAAAACTGCATACGAATATAATATTTTTATCAAACACCTTTGGTATTGAATTTGGTCACAATCTATCCAAACGGATACATTTTGTGGAATTTAGATTTTTTTCAATTACTAAAAACGCTCTAATTCATGTAAACATGGAGGAATCGAGCGTAAGTTTGCTACGAAACTGGACTAACACTGTACAATGTTTGTACAATATACTTAGGCGTTTAGATTTTATGGGAATTTGAGATGTTGAATCTTTTGAAAAATTTCGGAATCAAACATGACGTAAAGAGTAAAATGCGTTATATTTTTGTAATCAGCGGTGAAGAATAAATGTAAAATCGCGTAAAAACTCGAAAATTTCAGTTTGAAATTTCCTACAATAAGTTTTGCGGTACATGTTGACAATTTTCAAGTTATGAGATGTTTCTTCGCGAAAACCGTTTCCCCTATGTGGAAGCAAAATGAACATATTTAATTATGAACTGTTAGTAAATTAAAAAAAAAATTGCTATATCTTGTACGGAGTTACTTCGTTAAGCATAATATTCTTCTGCTTACAGCCTCACATGAGAAATTGGTGCATCTTGGCCACCGAAAAAGATGGTAGAATATGTACCGAGTTCGTTTCTATGCTGAAAAGAGTCGCTAGGGACATGGCGATGAATATAGCAGAACCGATGTACATAAAGCTTAGGAATGATCGTACGGAAAATTATCTTGCTGAGATAAGAAAAGTCCTTACTCCCGATCTTGACATGGTAGTCGCTATTTGTCCCACCAACAGGAACGATCGCTACGCGGCTATTAAGAAGTAAGTTATCACTAATCTTGTTATTATAGTAGTTAATTGTATTCCCATTATTTCTTTCGTGTCCGAAGGCTCTGCTGCGTCGAATCGCCAGTAAAATCACAGGTGATCGTAACGAAGACAATATCCCGAAGCGACAAACTGAGGAGTGTTTCGGAAAAGATAGCACTCCAAATTAACTGCAAACTGGGCGGTGCGCTGTGGGCATTGAAAATTCCTTTCGTAAGCAAACTACATGTGAACGTATACATGGTTATAGTCAGCCCCGGAAATATTGGCTGATATTATTTGTATATATTTTAGGAAAACTGCATGATCTGCGGAGTCGACGTGTACCACGCTCCTGCGGGACAAAAAACGAAGGGAAGCGTTGCCGCGTTCGTTGCCAGTCTCGACAAACCTCTGACCTCGTGGTACAGCAGAATTTGTCTTCAGCGTCCGAATCAGGAACTGGTTGACCTGCTCAAAGTTTGTCTCGTCGCGTCGATTAAAGCATACGCTAAGGTGAGAAAATTGTTCCTGGCACTTTCTACCGACTATGCATGTTTACACTTGTGAATTTCTTATTGCAGAAAAATGGATGTTATCCGCAGAGGATCATTCTGTATCGCGACGGAGTGGGAGACGGACAGCTCGACATGGTCGCAAAGTACGAAGTCAGGCAACTGCAGGAAACTTTTGCCACTATTGACTTGTCGTACGAACCGAAGCTAACGGTGATTGTCGTGCAAAAACGAGTAAACACTCGATTGATGGCGGTTCTGGTGAGTAAACTAATTTTGTAATTGACCAAAATCGGTGCTGGATAGTACTTGAGTGCCGGGTACTTGTTTGGTACTTCAAATGTGTACTCGAAGTATGCAAGTACTTTTTTTTTGAAGTATTGGAAGTATTTTTTTACGATTTGAAGTACCAAGTACGAGTACTTTTTGAGTACACGGTCGCATTACGGATACACCATGCGTAGTATGATATCCCGTTTCTATGAATATATGATTATCTGTCGGAACTTTTTAATAAGTATAATTTTAACGACCATTCATTTAAAAAACTAGTATTAAAAAAAATTCCATAAAAAATGTCTGAAAAAAACGAAAAGGACCGTTTTCGTTCCTTTTAATGCCCTTTTTTATGGATTTTTTTGGTATGAAAAATATGAATAATAGATTAAAAATAGAAAAGTACTTGAGGAATACTGTAAGCACAAAAAGTACTTAATCATTTGTATTTTATACTTAAAGTATTTTTTGCCCGGCTCTGATAAAAATAATTATTATACTAATATGGTTGACAACATTGAGAATTGTTTGTTTTCAGCGTGGAAATCTGCAAAATCCGCCACCTGGCACGGTGGTTGACAGTATGGTGACACGAAGAAACTGGTACGACTTCTTCCTCGTTCCGCAAACGTCTCGTCAGGGAACCGTATCCCCGACGCACTACATCGTTCTTCACGACGCAGCGAACATGAAGACTGATCACGTACAGCGTTTGTCGTACAAGCTCTGCCACTTGTATTACAATTGGCCGGGAACGGTGAAAGTTCCAGCGCCTTGTCAGTACGCTCACAAACTGGCTTATCTCGTTGGTCAGAGTATCGGTATGGAGCCGGCAGAGAGTCTTTCTGGGAGCCTGTACTACCTGTAAATTCACAGGTTTGATCTTACCGCTTTTTTTTCGTATTTGCTCTGATAGCTTTGTTTGAACGATATCCGAACACTTGACAAATATGATTTGACCTCGACGATTTTTCTCATAGCTTTTATAGCTTTTTTCTTTTTGACGGTATTCAAAGCGTTGACAAATGTTATATTTAAGTTGATCGCTCAGATACAACCTACAAGTATTATGGAAGGATATATCATTGGAATTTCTGTTGGGGCGATAGTATTAGTTTTAGAATTTTTGTTCCTTTACGTAGAAGCAAGTACTTTTAATAGCGGTATAGTTTGTTTCGTACATTTAATATAATTACGAAGACTGAGAAAGCCGCGGTCGTGGATTACATCCGATGTTGTTACCGACTTGATACAGTTTAAATGAAAAGTACTTTGGTTTTTTGTCGACATTTTTGGAGGATATAAAAATCATCGGAAGATCAGGAGACCCGAATTCCGAGGAACGACCGAATTTCGATTTTCATGGAAATAGTGTTACAAGTTTCGTGATGAACATTTCGGATTAGATTTGAAAATTGGTTTGTGACCAATTGTAGCTATACTTCTTCTCAAATTATCCCCTGTGGCAACTGCAAAAATGTTCAATTAGGAAAAAACGGGTTCGAAGAGCGATTATTGTAATTCAGTTGTTTCGACAGAAGTCCCAGATTCTCGATACGTTGATATAATGTGTATCTCAGGATTTCGTGTGAAATATAACGAGAACGGATGAAATATTTTGTGGAGCCGTGAAATAAATGGGAAAGGGATAATTCAATTACAATGTACCGACCGTCGAGAGAGCAAGTTGGCGACACGAAATAGAATGCAGGAGGATTTCCCGCCGTCCTAGTGTCCTAGATTTTCCAGAAATCCTTCGTATCGGCAGAACTGTATAAGATTCCCGTGCCCTCGCAGTCACTTTTGTAGAGAACGGCAATACCGCTCATAGCGTTCTGTCCCCTAGGGAAACATTTTCTCTGGGGTTCTTCGATTTTTCCGAAGATAGCGCGACGATGTCCCTTTTCACATAATTCGTGTCGTGATTCGAAAGCTCAATTTTTTTTCTTTTTCGCTAATAATGTAATTTAGTATTTCAGTAAAATAACTATAGAATATTTCGCATTAATCATCAGTCATCATTCACAAGCAGTTGGTTCAAACGTTTTCCCGGCGAAGTTTTTACTTTTTTCCCTTCTTTTTTCAATGCCAAGTACGAATGAATGATATTATTCTCCGAGACACAAGACGAATGGGATTTTGAAACACGTGTGGTTTGCACGTATCGTCCACCGGTGTGATGTGAGTTATTAGTTTTCCTATGCCCGATGAATATCAATGAACGGATGGGCTATGGATATAATATCTGTCCGGAGCCGCGGTTTACGTATATTAGTAACTGCTGGTGCTGCGTTTATACAAGCCAGTATCATCGCCGGTTGTATATACGTACACGGGGAACAGCCAGTCGCCAGACTTCCAGCCCCCATAAAATCTCGCAATTATGACATAAATCATTGTTGATTGCCGTGCAATATGACGGTGGTTGACGGTACGGTACGAGAGCCGGAAGGTTTACAATTAGCATATCGGAGGGGTTCCTCAGTCTTCGACGAAACCTCTGCGGGAAATTAAGCCGCCGCAAGACCGATTTCTACGGCATACGATCGCTAGCTTTACGCTCAGCTATATAGGTATAGCGTCGTGATGTATCGCCGAGCGTGCTGTATAAGTTTTCCAACAAAAAAATTACCACTCCGTAAATAAACGGACATGATTACAGTTTTCGATGAAAATTTACTTTAAAGTGGTTGAATTGCAGGATATAAGAAATATTCCTCTTCCAATTATATAAATCCCTGTTACATTAAAAAAATGATTTCTATTTTCATAAATAAGCTTAAACATATAAATAATAAATATAAAATTAGAATATTAAAAAGAATTCAGATCGTTCTTTTTATACCAAATTTAATTTCTATCGAAGCATTATTTCGCCTTATTATTGGAAGTTGAAAACAGTCGTGTGTTACTGTTTGCGTCCCCTGTCGGTCATCCCAAGAACCGAATGGGCCAAGCAGAGCTCTCGCATTTTTGTAATAGAATAAAGTAATAACAAAAAGTAATTCGTTTAAATGATAAAAAAAACGTGTCAACGTAATAAATTGCGAACTTATGAACTCACATATTTTCACGCATTCTTTCTCGGGAAGGCAAATGCGACATCAATTTCTACACAAACTCAACCGGAGCATAATAAACTGTCGAAAACGGTTCATTTTTTTTCGTTTTTGGTCGCGCCTGCAAAATTAAGTTCAAGTCATTCACATCACGTCAATGACTTTAACGTTGTTTGATCGAGTTTTGCATTCCCACTTAACATCGATACTTGAGCATTTTTAGATACCGAATAAGCTCCGTGAATTTATATAACATGGAAAAAAAATATAACGCATAGCACCCTCTCGCAATTGTCCGGGTGATCACGCATGGTTTATTCAGTGTAATATCAAACCGAGTCTTATAAGTCCTGATATAATACAATATATATTTTCTGAAGAAGGGTGGTAAGACCCCGGCGACAAGCGAGGAAGAAGACGAGGGTTGCCAAGATGGAAAAAGAAAGCTTCCATTTTTTTTGTCTTCTGTCATCAATTGTCTCTGCACCCTCATCCTCCCCAGTGGCGCAGGTGCTTCCTCGAGATCCGATTCTCTCTCTTTCCCCTCAAAATAAATATCGCTCTCTCTCTCTCCCCTCCTCTAAGTAGAGGGGGAGAGACTTTCTTCCCTCTCGCATGGCTCTCAACGACCCTCGCAAGGTACCCTCTTCGTTCCGAACCCGATCCGACAGCGGCTACCCTCGCTTTTATCATCCCTCCCGTATTTCACGGTCCGCAAGTACGCAACTTGCAATCATAACGAGAATATAATACGCGGCTCTATCGTGAGTACTTAATTTCGCGAACCTCTGTTTAGAACATTTTTTCTAAACAGCGTTTTTTTCGCACACTGATAAAAAAGTACAGTTGAATCTACTAAAATTCGGGCAGGGACGTTCAAATAAATATTTAGTTGGTCGAACAAAATATTTTAATGTCTCAAAAACATTTTGGTGAAATCACCCAATAAATTATTAATCTGACCAATTTTTTAGCTGTACCAACAAAATATTTAGTTGAACATCCCTGCCCGAATCTTAATTGATTCAACCGTATTTTTTTATCAGTGCATTGTCCGAACCAGTCGGGACAGAAAAATGAGGTAGCATTGAGTTTTCTATATAGAGCACGCTCAGGGTTCATATTGTTGATAAATTGAAATTAAAAGATACACCGAAAAAAAAATTCCGATCGTCGGTGTAAAATGCGAAAATTATTAACTGTAAAAAGCTTTTCGGAGAACATTTTAGTTCCGGAATCAAACTTTTCGAGGTAGTTTCTGGAATAAAAATGTATCTTGCCGGTGAGACGGAGTTCCGAACGCGGAGCCCCCAAAGGAATATATACCGGGTAAAGTCGATTTTTCTAACGAGTGAAACGTTGTTCTTAAAGTTTTCCGGGAGATAAAGGAATTTATAGGCGGCAGAGGGTACGAAGAGGAATGAGGGATTCAGCGAGATAGGAGCCGAAGTGACAAGCCGGATAGATCACGCCGGAATCCCTTATCTTCTTGAAAGTTCCCGTCTCGGATCGGCGAGTGCAACTTCATGCCCAATGAAACAGACTTGGCTGCTCGCGAAGGAGCCTATAACCGCCTTCTCCGCTACGACGTTTCTTCATCGTGCACGCGATCTCTCGGTCGACCCCGTCTCGCTTCCGTTTCGGTTCCGACTCCTCGACGTTTACTTTTTTTTTATTTTTACTATCCTGAAATGGAAGAAATTCAAAGTTTCCGCGGTAATTTTACGGGTAATTTGCCGGGCCATTTCCTCTAGCCAAGCTCCCTCGGGATGACCAGGATTAGGCAGGTCGAGGACCAGGAACGCCTCCCCTGCGGTGCGAGTAGGCGAGGGACTTATCAGAATACCGAATTGTTTCGCGGCGCTTCACTTAATTCCCCTCTTCCCGGGTCGATATTCTTCTCGCTCCAATGTCACTATTTTTGCCCAAAAAATAAGAAAAACCATTCCCTTATTCAGCAAGACTATAAATCCCAGCCCCTATCGCACGTGCGATTGTCGATGAGGCACGAAGAATCGTGAACCGCAGACTCCTGCCAAGATAACTCAGTTTTGGCCCCGCGGGCCCGCGAGCCATCAGTCCCAAATCCATTAACGCACCGTACGAGCTTAAAGGCTTGCGACCGCGCGAGTTTCCCGGCACTCCATCAGGATAAGATTAACGCGAAAATCAAGTTCCTTGGGAGGAGGTTCGGTTCGTGGAGGTCCCCGTGTGCCGCGACGTGGCCTTTGTGGCGATTCGATAAATCATTGGATTTCAAGAGGTTTCTTCCCCGGCAGTTCCCTCCGCTCCTCATTGTCAGACCCGACAACTACTCGCGTGCCCCTACAATCCCGCAGTCACTCGCTCCGCTCTTTCGGCCGACCCCACGGGAGGCGAAAAAAAAACAAGGCCGAGTCAATCCGCTTTCGAGCGGGGAGATGCCATCCGAATTGGAAAGACACTCGCCCTCGCCTTTCGCCAATCTCAAAAGACGCGAAGCACCTGATACCTCCGAACATTAGGACGGACGAGGACGTGCCCGTCGTGCAAACTGTTCTTTCAATAACTTTTGCATTATTAACAATTCTCGGGTTGGCTGATCTTTCCCTCTCGCTAAAGTCTTCGCGAGAGCAGGGGCGAGAGATTCCCTTCGCCGTCCACGAGGCATGCGCTTGGTTCTTTGAGAACGTAAGTTCCAACGCGACTCCTGGGGATAGACTAAAGGGAATCCTCCTCGTCCGGGCGAAGGATCAACTTCTTTTTTATAAATACATAATATCCTCGCGAACGTGTAGGCACGTGAGAAATATTCTTTCGAACATTTCTCGAGAAAAATATTCGGGTTTGACTGTCGATACGCTTGGCCCCTTTTCGCAACACGAGTAGAGGCGCGATTTAGTACGCCATCGAGGGAAAATCCCTCTCTGGTTGGGAGAAAATAAAATCCCTAAAGGTAATTGCTGTTTTACGCGATGAATAGTACAATAATATTCGGGATACAAATATTGTCGAACGAAAGTTTCCTGGTTATTTTTTGAACTATTGTTATTGTTTGATGAATCAGTTAATACCTGTTCAGCATTATTATAATTATTATGCAACATTTTATATTCACGAATTAATTAATTGAATGTTGGATGTTTCAGATTTTTTAAAAATTTCGTTGATATTTGTGTGTGATACTTGTATATATTATTGCCCAACGGCACCAATGCGAGGGGTGCAAAGAGAGCTCTTTCGCTTCATCGAAACGGCTGAGCTTGAAATGTTTGGGAATCCCCGGAACGTGGTAAAAGATAGAGAGAAGAGGCTTGGGTCCGGCGAGAATCCTCCTTCCTTTCCTGAGGGGTTAACAGCCCCATCGAGCTTTCGGCGGAGAGATAGAACGAGGCGGGTGAGAAAGAGGTTCCGGATATATACGGAAGAGGTCGAAAAGCGGAATGGCGAGCTGGGCAGCTTCTAATCTCGCGTTATCAGCCCTTCGCAGGGGCAATGTTTGGCCCTTAGTTTTATAGTGCAGTACCCTCCGAAACGTCGAAGCTAGGGCGGGGAACCCTTTTCCCTTTTAATCCGTTCTGGCCAACTACGCTATCCCGTATAAGGTGTCTTCTTTCCCCATTCAATGGACCTTCATTTCGCCTCATTTGTATTCAATGGCAACGTCCTGAATCCCGCGGCGTGACCAGGGATTTAAAACGGAACGATTGCAGACCTAACTCGATGATGGGTCGTTACTTATCGCCGAAGAAATCACTCGATTCTTTCGTCGATCTATTTCGATAAGAGCTTTTACAACAACAAAAAAACAACGTTTTTGGACTTTTTTTCTTCGGTTCCTGATATCTGTTTAATTACCTTTAACATTATGTGTTGAGAAACTTCGGCAACTACAAAAATTGGCCAAAATGTCCTTCGACAAAGTCCCTCAACGACCGTATCGTTAAATCTTTTTCAATTTTCCTGTCCTACGATCTTTGATGATCGCTTGAGTTATTTGCAGATGAAATTGAGAAACCCGACTGAGCGTGAATTTCGCACCACGAGACTTCGTCAGGTACTTCGTCATTTCTCAACCATAGTACGCGAAGGATCGAGATCTTCTGAGGTGTGAGCAGGGAATAATGCTCAGATATCGAAGAAAATAAATGAAAGTCCTTCGATTTCAAAGCTCGAACATTCGTTTATTCGCGAGGGTGCGCGATGAAGGTGTATAGGTCTTAGCGATAGTTCAAGGAGAAACGTTCTCTCCTGGACGAATGAGAATCGGCTTCGATTCCCGGGAGAGAGAAAGCGGGAACCCTCGGGCTCTCTCCCGAACCTATTCCTGCCCAACGTTTTCCTCCGACTTTCACGACATTGATGTATCGCAGGTGAGATACCAATCCCCGGAACGGAGGGAACAGCCACCGACTTCGGTGCGGTAACGTACGCAGTCTTTCCCTCCCTTCCTCCCTCTCCCCTTCCGGTAGTACTTACCACCGCTAACCATCAGCGAACCATAGGATCGAGTGACTCCTGCGACCATTAACGCAAATTGAGAATAAGAAACGTCTCGAGTGTTCGGCAGCGCAGGACCGAGTAGGCTAGGGAATGAGAGAAACGGTCTCCCGGTAGTGCTCGGTTGAATTGATGATACCATTCGGATTCGCATAATGGAGAAAGTTCGTCGGGGAGAGTTCGAACGAGCGACTTCAGCCAGTCAGGAAGTAACACTTTCGAGAATGCGTCCAGCATGAGCTTTTTGCATTAAATTCTGTGTCGCCAGAGTCCAGGCTTTTGCCGAAAAGATCAATAAAAAAATATTGGACGGGTAAAGATGGTATAATACTACATTACGATACTAGTGCGGCAAAACTTTTTCTGACGAGTGTCGAGTATCGTACGAAATTTTATTTCACAAGGTGCGAAAGAGGAGTTTTACGCGCGCGAAGCGTGCGTAAAACTGCACTTTACGTACCGAGTGAAATAAACGAATATTCGACGGTACCTGTGTTTGGAGCTAATCGAGATCGACATTGCTCAGCGACATATGCATCGAAGTATTTCTGTAAATTGTAATTGAAATGATGGTGTCTTGCTGGTATACTTCGCATGAAACTTGCGATGGACGTAAAAGATATCATTTATTTTGTAAAATTTGTCCCTTTCGCCAGGAACAGTCCTTTGATACAGTTAAATTGTTTTTTTTTACACACGCCGATAGCGTTTTTCCCAATTTTCCCGCTCCCTTGTAACACGAATAATATTGCTAAATAATACGCTACGAGAAGACTCTGGGATAAATGACTTTACCGATCGGGAAAAACTTACCATGGCGCACAGTAGTACGGAACTGTGGCGCCATCTGTGGTCAAAAGATTTATGAGCGCACTTTTGTATTGCATGGCGTTTTGAGACCGCAGTCCGCCGACGAAAAAGCAAATTGTCTTTCTGTGGAGAATCGTCAGACGCAGGGAAAGACAATTTTTTTGGTTTGGAGGTCTGCGGTCTCAAAACGGCATTAATTGCAGTTTTTGTTACCAGTTGATCACGGGGCAGGTGGTCGTGGGGTTATACCACATCACCTTTAGAGCATGTGAATGCATGTGAACTGTCTACTCCACCGTAAGACTAATGGCGCTATCTCTCTCGCACTTCTGGCTCCGTCACGTGACTTTCACTTCACCTTAAAAATAGAATTAAAGTAACGCAACGCTCGTGTTAGCCAACGTTTTCGTGAGTAGGTAAGGCAAAATTCTACGTCACCTAAACAAATGTTATGCTAAACAGTTAGTTCGAGGTATGGTAATTTTTATCTCAGTATACTCGTAAGGACCGTGTCGATATTTCGGGTCATTAGCTTTGCGATTTGATCGAATGTTCGAGCAAACTTTCGGGGGCTTAGCCGATCGCGAGACGGTTTTGAGGGTTACCAAGAGCAAGAGCTTTTTGTCGTATCCACGGCCATGCGCGTCGAGTATTTGACTACGTGCCCAGGCAAACCATCTCTGTATAATGTGTGGCGGCGACGGACGATATAACACAGGGGGACGGACCGCGGTTGGTTAACGCTCGGGAGGCACGAGTCCGCAGGTCGCGGGCGATCCTTTACAGTGCGAAAGCGAGCGATGGAGAGGAACGAGGCGCGGAGTGCGAGTCTGAGCGTGGAAGAGAGGCTGCGGATCTGCGAGGGAGACAGTTGAAACGAGAGGGTATGAAGCTTCGGTGTTTACAGCTTGCGAGCGAGAGAGAGTAAGTACGAGAGGTATGGTCGAGTGCCGAGAGGGGAGGGCGAGCTATAGGAGATGCGCGAGGGGTCGACAAAGCCAGGAGTGAGCTAGAGCCACCAGCAAGCCGCAATCAATAGTCAAATACGACAGTTGAGATGTCACTAGGATGGGTACCTGTGATAGAGGGCGTGTCGACTCTAATTATGCAGTCATCCCTCAATGCCCGGTTCCAGCACGGCGCTCCATTCGAGCCGTTTGCTCGTTCAAACCCCCCTTCCCCCGTCCTTCCTCCGCGTAGTACGTTCAGTGCGGGAGCCATCGTAGTATGTTATAGCGTCGGCCGGGACCACAGGAGCTAGCGCGCTCGAACAATTGGTCTTCACCTACCACTTTCGAATCGATGTTACGGGAGAGAAAGATTTCAAGAGCGTGATATCGAGCGTTTCTCCCGGTTAATATAATTCCACCGCAATCCCGCACCGGATATGCATTCCGGCTGAATTGTTATCGATATCGAGGTATTACTACAAAGGTTAGCGAACCAAACGATTCTACTCTCCGCGTTAGGGCCAATTATGCTCGGATAGCTAGTTATCGAGAAAACAAGTTAAAATTCCAATTATACCAGTGTAATCGTTTTCTGGGTTATGGACTTGGTTGCAATTGCTCATGTCGCTACCGCGCCTCGGCTCTAGGTCTTAAACGACCCAGTTTCCGAGAACGCTTTTCAGAGAAGCGGAGCAGCTTTTTCAATTAAACTTCTGGATGCCAGAGTGAAAAATATGTCTAACTCGGCCGGCCCGAGGTGCGAGGTGAGTCAATTAGGAAGAACTTTCAGTTTGATCGAGGAAGTATGTGCGGAGTTCAAATGAAGAGAAATTATTATACTATTGGAATTTATCGATCGACCAAGTTTTTTCTCTTTTTTTAAATTTTGGTACACCGCGAATACCGAATAGAGCGAGATTATGATGTGAATTTATCGAACGAACAAGTTTTTTTTAATTAGTTTTTTACCGCTAGAACACTGCCCATACAATTTTCGCAGCTCATTAACGTCAGACGCGAGACTGGCAGACCCGATGACTTCGTCAAATGCCAATTTTCCAAAAATCAATATTTTTTAGTTCAATAGTAGTCAAATGTTAACGGGATGTAAGCAACATGGCCGTCCGAGTGTCATGATGATATAGTAAATAGTACAGAAGTCACGAGCTTCACAAACGAACCTGAATCGAAAAATAGTTTTAAAAAAGAATGTAAAAGTGGTAAAGATTTTTTTCAAACGACTCAGGTCCACCGGAATCCAGGTGCAGTGTTCGAGCATTAAAATGTTTGCATCTCCATCCTACCTACTGATTGCAAAATCGGATGCTGCTTCGAACACGATTTCTTCGAATCAGCATCCGAACAAATTTTCATACTATTTCATACTATGTAGTGGAGTAATAGACTATTTTGCATACTATTTTTTTTGTTGCATTTTCATGCAATTTTATAGAAATTCTTAGTGTTCACTTGTCGGTTTTGAATCGCCTCGATAAAATGTTATTATAGATACGATTAATCTATAACAACATTTTATCGAGGCAATTCAAAACTGACAAGTGAACACTCAGAATTTCTATAAAATTGCATGAAGATGCAAAAACAAAAAAACAAAAAAATAGTATGAAAAATAGTCTGAACCTACTCCATCACGAGTACGGTGAGTCACAATTTCTATTGCACAAGCGATTTTTCTCGGTCTCGTTTTACTGCGCATGGCCATTTAACAGTACACCAGCGAACGATGATACATTTATCATAGATCGTTAACTCCCGGTACACCGAGAGAATCGTATCGTTTCTCGGTCGGGTCTTCGAGGTCTCCTCGCTCTGCTGTTCCGTGCCTCTTGCCTTTCTCATGCAAATAATCTCTCGGGAGGGAAGTGCTCCCGGCGCGGAGAGAGAATCGGCGGGGGGGGGGGGGGGGGCAAAAGGGAAGACAGAGTCGAGGAGAGATCTCTCGCGGTACCAGAAACAGCAGAAGCAGAAGCTCTCCTTGTTGGTGCAGGCAACAGTTAATGATGTGGTCACAGGAGTCAAGTCATTACACGCTTATCGTTCGATCCCATCACCGCACTACCCGTCTTACGTTTACGAGATATACTCCTTATACCATGCCACGCTGTACCGTAGCTGAGGACGGCTCGCTCCGTGGTGCTTCATTTAGATTATGTTAATTAGGCCTTATTTAGATTCCCAGAGAGCGAGAGCTCCGCAGCGCAGCGCCGGGAGCTTCTATGTCTCTCTATGTTTTTTTTTCTTTATTTCTCTCGCTTTTCTTTTTCTCCTGCCCGTAATTACCTACGGTTTTTCTTTTTTTTTTTTACTCCCCGGCTTCCTCTCGATCCCTCGTTCACGTTTGACAAAGTCATTACTGCACGCGGGCACGAGCGATCCGGTCCTGTTTGCGCTCTCTCGATATACACTGTATACCTGCTTAATACTCTCGGCATCGGCCGATCTTCCGTTCTCGCATATTTATCGGGGTTTAAACTTCGAGGAACGAGCCGATTGCCCTCGTCCATCTCGCTACGTAAGTGTTTATGTATTATCGGATGAAAGCACCATATCTCGCTCGAATCTTCCGCGTGAGATACTGACGAATAATGTTCCTGTAGCTTCCTTGTGCTATGTTTCTATAACAAACAAGCCGATAGGGGCGTTTAAATTTTTCATACCGCTTCGTCATGAAAGTTGAAAATTGAAACTTTCATATGGCTTCCTCATAAAACTTGCAAAGTGAAATTTTCATATGGTTTTCTCATAAAGAGCAAATTGAAATTTTGATACGGCTTTCTCGTGATAGCTGCAAATAAAAATCTGAAAATTGCAAATTTTTATTTTCCAATGGCTTTCTGATAATATTCCTTTATTCGCTGAACCTCCTCTATGAGGAAGCCAACAATACAGAATATGGTTTCTCATGGAAGCAGCTATGCGAATAAAGGAACATTATGAGAAAGTCATATGAGAATTTCAATTTGCAAGTTCTTTTTTTCTTTATTCGATTTTCAAACTCCTATTACCCAGATAGACAAGCACCATGAAAAGTAGCAAGATTGGCGCAATAATTGCAACATGTGCGACTCATCTCGCAATTATTGCGCTAACTGCTAAACTTTTCGTGGCGCTTGTCTAACAGGGTAGTTATTTGTCATTCAAATCATCAGGAAAATAAGTCCTCGAAAATACTCGATGGAATACACTGGAGTGCAAATATATAAACCACAGCGGAGTGTTGCACTGGAGTGCAACGTGTGTTCAATCTGTCCCATCCGGTGACCCATTTGCTCTTTCTGTTCTTTTTTTGTAAGTCTCTTGCAAAGAAACGGTATCAAGATTTAATGCTCGCCCTTAACTTTACAGGATGATATAGATATATAACTTTAAATGCCACCTGAACCAGTTCGAAAAAATAAAATCCAGTAAAGTGCACCGGAGCTTAAAAGAAGTGTACATTCACGATTGGTCACGAAGCTTATCGATTACCGATGATATCGGTACCTGTAACGCATCTCCTTGATTGTGCGACCACAGTCGGTGCGGGATTAAATTTTTTATACCACCACTCAGTTCGCAGACTTTGGCTTTTACAATATTCAATCGAGCGATCGTTAATTCGATTGCCGCTTCGCCGAGTTTGCTATCAGAATCGACGAAGAGTCGGCCGGTACGCATCGGGCGAGGTCGGTTGAGTGGCGCGGGGCTCGGATCGAGCCATGTCGCTCGTTTAACTCCCTCGCATCAGTCAGTCAGTGTTAAACCGGTAGGGCCAGACGGGGAGGCAATCCCGACGAATGTGTCCGGTCAACGGGATCGAACCACAAAAAGCTTAGCTCAACAAATTTAGCCTGACAACGCTCCGCCCCATCCAGGCTAATCCATCCGATTTGGATTTATAATCCGGACATTTAATTAAAATCGGGACACCGCGAGACCGCGTCGCGTATAACCGTCGAGCGGAATTTTCCACCGTCGCGATAACGATTAAACGTGGATTTTCGATGTCGAGCGTTACAGTACATTAACACGCGATTTATGAATATTGCTCGAGCGGACATCAGCTTTGATCGAGTGCAGTCGAGTAGGGCCGAATTTGAGGCGATTGTTGGCAAACGGAATTCGCCGGATGTTTCAGGATTCTTTTAATATGCAGAATACGGACCGGCTATCGACGTGTTCCTAGGGAAAAATTGAAATGTAATTTTATTTCATTAAAATAAAAAATTGTATTTTTATGCTCGCCCGTTAGTGCCACGACACAGATAATCTTATCCCGGTTCTCATTCCTGCGTTACACAATTACAATAATCGATAAAAGCGTGTCGAGCCGAATTTGTGCCAATTGTGGTAAATGGTATTGACCGAATTTTTTATTATTTTTCAAATATCCAGATAAATATCGTCTCGACGTGTTGCAAAGGAGAATTGAAAAGACATTTTATTTAGTTGAAATAAAAAATGGTAGATTAAAAGATGATTCAAGTGACCCCGGTCAGCGCCGTACGCGCAGGAATATTTATGCTCGCCTGTTAGTGCCACGACACAGACAATCTTATCCCGTTTCTCATTCCTGCGTTACACAATTATAATAATCGTTAAAAGCGTGTCGAGATAGGGCCAGAACTGTCTGGTGAAAAAAAAATCGTGATAGTTGAGAAAAGAAGAGAATAATTAATGTGCCTGGTTTAAACGAGGCACGCCGTTTATAAATGTAATCCAGTTAGGTCGTGCGGGAAAGTACCGCACGGTCGATAAACACCACGAAAGCCACGGCCTATAAGCTCTTTCAATTCGTTTTATCGTGGCTACTGTGCTCTACGTCGCGACTCAGCACAGACCTGCGCGCGCACACACAGCGACCAGTTAACGACAATTAATTATTTTATTTTATTTCCCCCTCTCTCTGTCTCTCTCTCCCCGAATATAATAATTATTGGATAATCATCACGGTGTAATTAACAAGCGGTCGTTATTTTCGATCGAAAGCCCGCGGGTTCGATATTCGTTATTGCAACAATGCCGGCCGCCAAAGCGGGCGATTAAAGCGAAAAATCTGAAACGACGAAGCTTTTATACCCCGGATCCGAAAGCACTTACCAATTAAACACATGAACCGCGAAAGTTCTAACGAGGCAGTAAAAACAGAGAATCGGAGGCGCGGAGAGCGAGCGCCGAGCTTTATAATGACCTTACACGAAAATTAGAGCCAGGTGTATAACACCCCCACAATATATCTCGTGACTGGCAACCATCGGGGTGGGCTCGTAAACTCGTCTCTTTATTCACCAGCCACGGTAGTATATCACGTATTTAAGGTGGCACCGGCACGATGCGGCGTCGAGGTTATGGGCGACAGATACGCCACTCGCGAGCCGACACATTCCTCTTTAACTCACGATATCTCAAACAAAATTAATGGCAAACGTTTATCAAATGTTTTAATCATATTCGTGTAACGCTCATCCGAAATGGTCTCGTTTGTTTGATCTACTCTAGAATACCGTGAAGTAGGAAAAATGGATTACAGTTTTCGTTACCGACCGAGTCCGTTTCACATCGCCTTGAGAGGACGTGAAACTCCTCAGTTGGTAATTAAAACCGCAATCAATTCCTTCAACGACGCTGAGATTGGACGGTGAAATGCAAATTCTTGGATGAAGCTGAAGCGATATTCGCCTCATCTAAGAGTTTGCTTTTAACCGGAAATTATTAGTTGCCGTGGAAAAATCAATTACAGTTTTTGTTACCGACGGGGCTCGTGTTGAACTTGGAGGAAGGGGTGTTACATCACCCTTTTTAACCCTTTGAAGCATAAAGTTTCAAATAGGGTAGAGCGGGGCAAAATGGGGTAACGGGGTAAAACGGGGTTTTGGGCAAAACGTTATTTTCCAATAATTTTTGGATGCCCGAATTCGCCCTATCAGATACATCAGGCTTTTCTGCCCAGTTTTGCCACGTTGTCCGATCCAAAAATAATTGGAAAATTTAGTTTTGCCCAAAAACCCCGTTTTACCCCGTTGCCCCATTTTGCCCCGATCTCCCCTACATCGTTTGGTTATTAATGCTTTTTTTCGGAATTCAAAGAGGTGTGTCATCTGTGATACACCGTGCTTCAAAGGGTTAACAGAAGATGAAATACCACGGTCGGTAATAAAAACTGTAATCACCTTTTTTCACGGATGCCGATATTCTAAGGTAAAAAAAAGTGTCATCGAAGACGGATTGAATGTCAGCTCACAATGACACTTCCTTCTGACCGTAGATGTTAGCATCCGTGAAAAAAGTTCGCAACAGTCTTTGAGACCGAACCGATACCACATCACCTTAAGCGCATGTGAAACCCCTTCCGTTTCACATTCTCTTAAGGTATAACCTCCAGGCCCACGTACTCCGCACCCAGCTGGCAACGAAAACTGTATGGAATGCTCTTCTGCGACCGCAGACCGCCGAGGAAAAAGAAAAATGTCTTTCCTTGCGTCTGCCGATTCCCCAGGGAAAGATAATTTTCTTTTTCCTCGGCAAACTTTGGTTTGAAAACGGCATTCAGTACAGTGTTTGTTGCCGGCGGCGATATTTGATATCACCTTAAGGATGTTTGGGCCAAAATGCGTTTCTGTTCAATCGCTATAAAACTTTGCTACTTGGTAGGGAAAGGCCCACTGAATCGAATGCAATTTTTTCAGATTTTTTGACCGTGTAGCTTTTTTTTAGTAATGCGTGTACAAAGCTACATAAGTGACCGTGTAAACGTTTCGGAAATCGGTCGGTAACGATAGTACGTAGCGATTTTCTCCGCCGGTTACCACAACGAAGGGCATACTATCAGACAGATTGTGTCCAAATTTCAAGAAGATTCACCGTTTTGTTTCTGAGATAAATTTCTCACTCGCACTCCTTTCCCATTCCCCTCCCGCGATTTTAGCCCAAACATCCTTAAAGGGTTGACGCGGTAGTAAAGGCTGAACTGTATTTCGAAGGGTTAACATTTTCTGTAAACTTGCCAAACGATCACAGCAATTCGCAAAAAACGATACGTGGACTTGTGGATTTTTTCTGAAACCCTGGCTATCGGTATTCGCACGATAACGTAAGTTTGGTCGGTGCTGGCAATTCCCTTGCCAAGCACCGTAGCAATGTTGTGATACCGTCGGAATTGATGGGAATGTGAGTAACAGTCGCCGTGGGGCGGGGACAGCTAAGAAACTCGTGGAGTATGCTGTATTAATGAAAGGAAGGAATCGAGATCGATTCAGTATCGCGGGAGAGCACAGTACAAGGCGTATGCTACGCGCAGGCACGCGATAAACATACACCGTAAGTTACGCTGATAGTTCTTGCGCACGCGACTCGACTCTCGTGTGTTATGGAGCCATTATTTTGCCATCTTTCGCTCGCCGACGCGAACTAACTAACGCTGCGATGATTCCGTCGTTATTTTTTTTTCTTTGTTCAGTGTGCTGTGCAAAATTAACTTTAACTGCGAGGTCCATCGTGGAGTAAAGCTACTGTTTATGATGCGATCTGTATTTAGACCTTCCATCGGATTGCGATGATCAATAAGAAAAATATGCCTAGGGTAAAAGTGGGGAATTTGGCACGGTCCATATATAATTGATTTACGTGTTAATCGAGGTGGGCCATATTCACCACTTTTACCCTAAATATGATACAGGGACTGGCCTGAGGTACTCGACGTATTTTGTAGTTTCTGCATTAAAATTTTCTTTATCGCCGCAGACGAACCAATTTCTCTTTTCGTGGTGTCTAGTGTAAGTGAGAAATAAAATGCAAGAATCTTTCAATAACTTTCTCCGAATTCTCGACGATGTAACTATAATCGATTACATGAATATATTTAAACATTTTTTCAATATATCCATTTTTTAAAAGTTTTTAAAAATTATTTTGCGAGCGTCACGTAGCTCCTGTCATGTTCCGCGATGGAACAATTTTCGGCCCTAAACACGATATTCTCCTCCAACAGGCCAGTATTCAATTTTCGTCTTGTACACTTCCGCCAAAGCTGCGACAAAAAATACTGCCGAGCGAACCACCCGCTTCCGGTCCCGCTGAAACGAACCGCCGAGTTTGCATTAAACGGAGCAGCAAAGTTATTACGGAAAAAAGGTAAACAGGTGTGGTAAAAAAAAGAAATTGTAACGATAGGAGAAAACTTATGGGTTAAGTTGGCTTGATAGATGTAGAGCACGTGACCCGCCTTGACTATTACCGTCGGGGAGCGTAAGTCTGTGCGGGTTCCGCTGCATTTCTCTTTTGTACGAGAATCAGAACCATATGACGCCCTTTTTTTTTATAAAACAGCGGAAGTTCGTAGCTGTCTGCGGGAGATCGGCGGGGTTCGGTTGGGTTTACGGGAGCGTGAATTAGCGTCCTTCGACTAAAATATGCCGGGATATTACAGGAGTTCCGGCGAAACGGGGAACGAAGGGAGAACGAACGAGAGATTTTATTATCTTACGGTGGATATATGAATATACCGGCTCGGTATATCGGTGCACACACGAATACCCGTGCAGCTACCTCCGCTCGCTCGGCGATCCTGCGGATATATTTGCCTCGGGTAAACTGGACACCAAGTGCGTAATAATGGTGCGTGTGTGCGCGCAAATCGCGTAAGTCAAACAGAGGGACGGCGGACCGGTCGATCGGTCGTTCTGCCTCCTCCTAGCCTGACCGGCCGCCGCGACGTAGATGGATATAATTACACAGTCGGAGTTAATAATCTGTAATTAAATTAAAACATCCCCCGGGATCGCCTCGAGCGAGCCCGAGCCGACGAAGTTGATGTAGTGTAAGCTGAAGGAGAATCCTTCTGCTGTACGTATACATCCGCGATGTCCGAGAGCCAATGCTTGGTCTTTGTCCGCCGCTCGCCAAGGCTTTCGGACTTCGGTTATGTATATATATTTATACCTCGCCGACTTGGCAAATTAGTTACCCGAGCCTTAATTAAATCACGCTTCGGATACTTGATATCTATTTTCGCTTTCATGGTTATGCACAGATTTTTGCGATTCAAAGTCGATCTTTTTTTTTGCCGATAAAAATTAAAATAGACATAATAATTCATAATTTTCTGTTTCTGGTACACGAATACGATGGCGCCAGTGAGAGCGCAGTTTAACGTCGCCGTCATTTGAGTGAGAGGAAGTGAACTATTTGGTGCAGCAGTAACATCGATGAAAATTTAACGAGCACGTTTAATCGATTATTTATGCGGCTATATATATATATATATATATATAT